>JASPKP010000343.1:50000-51521 GCA_030674155.1 Stramonita haemastoma
ATATATACCTGTGAAATCCCTTGGGGAGTTAGGGCTCCAACAACACTCCTCCAATGATCTCAGTTGTCGGAGATCCTCCTCAGCTTGGTGCACGTCATTCCGGCTGCCTTCGTCTCTGCTTCAATGCTTCTGTGCCAGGTCTGTTTTGGTCGACCTACGTCCCGCTTCCATTGTGGGTTGCAGTCAACGGCCTACCTGATGCATCTTACAACACTCATATTAAAAGCCCAACCCTACTCCTACATGAACATTTTCTCTTCGTTGTATTAGTACCACCAGAATGGAACACATTCAAAATTATACAAGTTACTGGTTAACCTTAACTGGCAAGAATTCTCTAACAAAAAGAATTCCATTTCAAAATAGGAGAAAAACATTAAATCTTGCTAGAGAACTGTAGCAAAAACAATCTGCATCAAAGACGTAAGCTAGCTTCGAGTGCAGAAAAGTTGACAATAAGTTTCTTCTTTCGAAGACAACAACAAGCAAGAAGATGATTTCTACACAACATTACTACAAAACCATAATGCTTACAATTGAATACATTCCTTTTATCACCCTACATACCTCATGATATAAAATATAATTATATATAAAAGCAAACCCTAGGAGGGAAATCAGAACTGATACTCAGTATCCTCAATCTGACAAAGCAGATTGTGCCTGCTTCAGCTGTGCATGTGTTTTGTGGTTTGTGTTGTGAGGGGCTGCAGCCATGCACACATCATCACTGCTTGGAAATTCACAATGAAGACGAACAGGTATCACACAAGCAGGAAAAAACTCAAAGTGAATGAGTGTCTACTATCAAGAAAAAGGCTACATTCAGCCAGAGTCCACTGCAAAAAAGGAACCATATTTAATCCAAGTCCACTGAGAACACACAAGCTATATTTCGCAGCAGTCCACTGAAAAAACTATATTTAGTAAGAGTTCTCTGAAAACAAAAAAGCTATATTTAACAGATCTAGTTAAAAGAAAAAGTGATATTCAGCAGGAGTCCACTGAAAAGAAAAAAAAGTTATATTCAGCAGGTGTCCACTGAAAAGGAAAAAACCCATATTTAGAAAATAAAAAAATATATATTAAGCAGGAGTCCACTGAAAACAAAAAAGCTATATTTAAAAGGTCTAGTTAAAATAAAAAGTTATATTCAGCAGGTGTCCACTAAAAATTTTAAAAATTTTTTTTTAGCAGGAGTCCACTGAAAATAAAATAAAACTATATTGAAGAGGAGTCCACTGAAAAGAAAAACTATATTTAACAAGAGTCCACTTTAACGAAGAACAGCTGAATTCAGCAAGAGTCTACTGAAAAGAAAAAAGCTATATTTAGCAGGAGTCCACTGCAAAGAAGAACAGCTATATTTAACTGAGTTCACTGAAAAAGAAGAAAAATTATAAAATTGCTGGAGCCAACTGAAAATGATGGCAGGTATATTTGGTCACCGTCTGATGAAGAAGAAATGCCATTAACTTTAGTTTAAGTCCACCAAAAATAGAAGAGGCTATTATATTTAGC
>JASPKP010003425.1:10000-19840 GCA_030674155.1 Stramonita haemastoma
ACAACACACTCACACAATGTACCATCTGGAAATTAAAAATTTTACTTTAACTTTCCCACACAACACACCCACACACCACACACACACACACACACACACACACACACACACAACACACACACACACACACACACAAACACCCACACACACACACACACACACTTCCTATAACTAATGAGATATTTTGTTATAGGAAATGTTGATTTTTTTTCTTGTATGTGCTTTTTGTGGGATTATTTTTTGTTGTTTGTTTGGTTTTTTTTTTTTTAATTATTTTGTTTGTTTGTTTGTTTTATATATATATTTTAAAATTTTTTTTTTAATTAAAAAAAATTATTGATTGATTTTTTAATTATGCAATTGATGAGCTGGTGCTCAAGTTAGTTGCGATTTTTTTATGTACCTGAATGCACTTATTTGATAGAACGCTGACATGTTTTTGTGTAAATCTAAAACAAAAGTGTTTGGGGGAAGGGAAAGAGAAAAAGGAAAAGGGAAAATTTAAAGGGAAATTTTCTTTCCTTTCTCTTGAAATTTTTTTTTTTGTTTTTTTTGCCTTCCCTTTTGACTTAAAATTAAAGCCCTTTTTCTCTTACAAACTCTTCCCCCTTTCCCCCTCTCTTCTTTCTCCCCTCTCCTTTCCCCCCCCCACCCCCCCTCACCCTTTTCCCCCACACCCCCCTTTTCCCCCTCTCTCTCCCTCCCCCCCTCTCTCCCCCTTCTCTCTTCCCCCCCCCTTCCCCTCCTCCTCTCCCCTTTTTTTTTATTCCCTTTTTTTTTTTTTTTTTTTTTAGATTGGTTAAATTTTTATTTTGAAATTTAAAAATAAAATTGATTAAAGTTTTTCTTAAAAAGTTTTTTAAAAAAAAGTTTTTTTTGGGGGGCCTTTTTTTAATAAATGGATTTGGGGGATCAATGGTTTAACCCTTTTAAAAATGGGAAAAAAAAGATTCCCCCCGCAAATTATTTTTTGAAAGGACGTTTGGTAAAACAGGTGGGAAAAAAATAGTTTTTTCCGGTTTTTATTTTTTGGGCGGTTGGTTTAAAAATTTTATTTTCGTTTTTTAACAAAAATATAATGTTTTTAAAGAGGGGGGTTTTTAAAAAAAAAATAAAATTGCTTTTTAAAACTATTTATTGAAAATTCAATACAGGAATAAAATTTTAAAAAAAGAAAAACCTTTTTTTTGTAACCAAATTTTTGGTATTTTTAAAATTTTAAAAATCTACCAAGTGGTTTTGGGGGAAAAAAAAGAAAATTTTATAAGAAAATTTTATTCGTATGAAAATCAAAGGGGATAAAAATACTTTGGGCCCCCAACGATCATTTATACGAAATGTGCTGAAAAAAATTATGGCTCTGTCTTTTTCCATTCTTTGGGTAAGTTTATATTCTTTCAATGCCTTAAAAATAAGGGGAGATTTTGTTTTAAAAATTGGAGACTTGACAAACCAAAAAAAACAGAATTTTAAAAGAAAGGGCGTAAATTTAAAAAGAAAACATGTTCCCCACTTGATATGTTTTAGCGTTGTCAATATGTTTATTTAGGTTTTATTTTATTTTTGATTTTTTGCTTTGCTTTGCTATGCTTTGTTTAAACCCCCTTCTTGGGGGTGGTGGCCGAAGAATAAATATTGTTCATTGTTCATTATTTAAAAAGACCCGACAGACAAAAACAGAAGCCCGACGACAGACAGACAGGGCAACAGGGCAGACAGAGTGCGTTCGTGCGGGGGCGTGCGTGTTTTGTGTATGTGTGTGGTTTCGCGTGCGTGCATGGTGGTTAATTCGGGGCAGTTTTTGTGAGTGCATGGTGTGAGTGTGTGTGTGTGGTGTTTTGAGAGAGAGAGAGGATAGGGAAAAATGAGAGAGAAAAAAAAATACTCTCCCCCTACACCCCCACACACACCACCCCCACACCCCACCCCCCCCCCCCACCCCCACACCCCCCACCCCCCCAAACCCCCCCAACCCCCCACCCCAACCCCCCCAAACCCCCCCCAACCCCCCAACCCAACCCCCCAACCCCCCCCAACCCCCCCCCAAAAAACAACCCCAAAAACATAACCCCAAAAAACAAACCCCCAACCCTAAAAAACAACAAACAAACACACAACACAACACACCCCCCCCCCCCCCCCCCCTTTCTTCTCCACTCTCTTCCTCTTCTTTATCAATCTCTTCCTCTCAACTCCTCTTCTCAAAAAAACTAATTCCTACCTCTCTCATCCTCTACAACCTACCCCCATTTCTCAACTCCTCCTCCATCTCTTTCCCCCCTCTTTCCCCCCGGGCCCCACTCTCCCCCTCCCCCCCTCTCCCCCCCCAAAAAAAAGGCTTTTTCAAAAAAAACCAAAAAAAAAAAACCCCCCCCCCAAAACTTTTTATCCCTTCCAAAAAATCCCCTTCACCTATCTCCCCCCCCCCTCACCCCCTTCCCCCATCTCCCCCCTTCATCCTCCCTCATTCCCCCCCTCCCCCCCATCCCCCTCTCCCTTCCCTCCCTTCCCCTCTCCTTCCTTTTCTTCCCTCCCTCCCTCCCTTCTCCCCCCCAACTTCCCTCCCTCCTCACCCTCTTCCCACAACGAAAGCGAAAACCCCCCGCTTCTCAGGTCCGGTCCAAAAAACCGGGTTACTCCAGTTTAAATTTTCTTTTCCAGGGCTTCCCCTTTTTTCCCAGCCCTTCCCCCCTCCTTTTCATCCCCTCCCCCCTCCCCCTCCCCCTCCCCCCGGGGTTCTTTCTGGGCTTTTCCTTTTGCCCCATCTTCCCCAACCCCTATCACTCTTTTCCCCCCTCTTTTTTAAAAAAAACCCCCTTTTAATGGTAAAAAAATTTAAAAACCCCTTTTCCCCAAATCCAACAACATCTCCCCCAAAACTTTTTCTATCTCCCTTTGGGTCTTTCCCCTTTTTTTTTTTCACTCATTTCCCCTCTCTCCCACCCCCTCTCTCTCTCTTCTTCTCCCCTCCTTCTTCCCCTCTCTCTCTTCCTCTCCTCTCTCTCCTTTTCCTCTCTCCCTCTTCTCCTCTCCTCTTCTCTCTCCCCCTCCTTTTTCCAAAATTCCTTTTTCCCTTAATATTAATCTCCTTTTTTGTTTATTTTATTTTTCCGTAATTTTTTAAATTTTATCCTCACCCAAAAATTTTCCCCCCACCTTTAAAAAACCCCAGTCTTTTTTCACCTCAAAAATTTCCTTCCCTTCCCCGCCTTCCCTTCCTTCCCTTCCTTCCTTTTTCCTCTCTCTCCTCCCTCTCTCTCTCTTTTCTCTCTCCCTCTCTCTCTCTCTCCTCCCCTCTCTCTCTCTTTTCCTCCTCTCTCTCTCCTTCCCCTCTCCCTTTTCCCTCCCTCTCTCTCCCCCTCCCCTCTCTCTCTCTCCCCTCCCCCTCTCCTCTTCTCTCTCTCTCCTCTCTCTCTTTGTCTTCTGAAAGATGCATTTTTTAAACCTTATCATATATATGTCCTTTTTTTTGTGTTTTTTGGTACGCGTAAAGTCTTATTGTTTAGTTTTTTTCAACTTGATGTTCCCCGAAAAGGGGGGGGGACTGGATGAAAAAAGACACGGTGCTTATCTATTATCCCAATAAAAGTTTTCCCCCCTTTTTCCTTGCCTTTTGCCTTCCTTGCCTTTCCTTCCTTCCCCCTTTTCCTTTCTCTCTCCCCTCTCTCCCCCTTTTTCCTCTCTCTCCTTCCCCACCCCCCTTTTCTCCCCCTCTTCCCCTCCCTCTCTCCTTTCCCTCCCCTCTCCCCCTCCCCCCTTCTCCCCTTTCTTCCCTATCCCTTTTTCCGCTCCTCTCCTCCTTCTTTCTTTAATGCTGCCGGGCGGTCCGTTTTAAAGCTTTTTCACGTACCAAAAAATAGTATGTCTTATTTTTGGTTTTATTGAGTGTCTTTTTTTTTGTTAGTAAATTCATTTTTTTTTCTACCCAAAAGGTTTTTAAAACATTGCATTTTTTTGGTGTGTGTGTGTGTGTGTGTGTTGTGTGTGTGTGTGTGTGTGTGTGTGTGTGGTGGTGTGTTTTGTGTGTTTGGGTTTTTGGGGGTGGGGTTGTGTGTGTGTTTTGTGTGTTGTGTGTGCGTCCCGGTGTGTGTGCGTGTGTGTGTGTTTGTGTTTTGTGGGGTTGTGTGTGTGTTTTGGGGGGGTGGGGTGTTGGGGGTGTGTGTGTGTGTTTATTTTTTTTTTTATGTATTTATTCTTAAAAATCGGGGATAAGGGAATACCCAATCGTTTTGCTTTTTTTTTCACCCCTTTCCCCCGGGGTATGCAGCTTTGAAAATATTTTTCCTTTCTGTTCCCACTGGCAAAGTTGGGGCCTACTTTTTTTTCCTTTCAAAGGCGGGTAGTTTCTCCTTTTCTTCTTTTTTGTTGATCACTCAAACAGCAACAACGTTTTTTTGGTTGTCATATGAGCAAATTTAATGCGTTCCACTGCGAAAAAGCGCCTGACAAGTCACCCCAGTCCATTTGGATTTCAGCGGGGCTATAGTCTTACAAGGGGGCCCTGTTAAAAACCCCGGTGAGGAAATTTCTTTCTGGAGTTAACATCGTGCTGACTCCACTCTCCCCAAAAGTCCTTGGATGAATTTTAAAAACCGGGGCCCCCCGTGTGCGAACGCAGCAAACATCTTGGCACAACGTTAAATCCGTTCCGCTTTTCGTAAAGGTGGGCCATCGTTCCCCGGGGGGAAAACAATGACAACTTTTACAAAACTGCATACACACGGGACTTGAAAAAAAAAACAATGATTGCTTTTCTTAAGTACTTAAGTTTTTTTCAATTGTTTATTGTACCAAAGCTTGTTGCATTATATACATCAAACTAAGGGGGTATGTAATATAAAATGTTTAAAAGTTTTGCTTTCAAGAATAAAACAAAGAACGTCCACAGGGGTTTGATACACTGTTTTTAAATTTGACAGGTGTGTTTATGAAATTGACGTTTTTGACAGGGTTTTTGATGCAAATTTAAGTTCACGGTGTATTGATGACCGTTTTAAGTGTTACGGTGTTTATGACCCTGTTTGAAATGTTGACGGGGTATTGATGACACGTTTGAAGTGTTGAAAAGGGTGTGTGCCTGTTTAAAGTGTAGGGGCGGTGGTTGATGACACGTTTGAAGTGTTGCAGGTGGTTTTATGAACCGTTTGAAGTGTTTACGGTGTAGAAGACAAAAATTTCGACAGGTTTTATGTTTTCAGAAAAAAGTCAACGCCAAGTGTGCCGCTATTATTACCGACGAGAGGCGTACCTTGGGGGGAAAGGAAGGGGGGGGTGACGGGGGGGGAGGGGGGAGGGAAAAACCGGGGGCAAAAGGGGGGGGGAAAGTGGTTGGGAGGGGGCGGGTACAGTCAAAAAGGAAGGCAAGGCAAGGCAAGGCAAGGCAAAATTCTTTTTTTCGAGGAAAAGATAAGCACTATGTGTTTTTTAACTCCATCCCCCCCCCTTTCAGGATACATCAAAAAAAAAAGACACCTCAAAAAAAACAAGAAAAATTATAAGACCCCAAAAAACCAAAGGCCCCAAACCACACCAAGAACCAAACAACAGGAAAGAAAAAAGACAAAAAAAATTTTAAAGGAAAGTTAAAAAAAAGGCACTTTCAAAAACCGCTGGTGAATCAATAAAGATTTTGTTTTTGAAAATAAACAACAAAAAACAAACAAAGAAAAAAAAAAAACAAAAAAAAAAACAACAACAACACAACAACAACAAAAAAACTCAAAAAAAAAAAAACAAAAAAAACAAAAAAAAACCAAAAAAAAAAGGGCAATGATTATAAAACAAACTGAGAAATGATGAAGTTAGATGACTAAAAAACTCAATCCACCCCCACTATCATCAAATTGTCCCCCTAAAACAAAGATTTTGATAAAAAGGGGGGGGAAAGAGCAACAACAACAGGTAAGAAATAAACAGAGATACAAATTAAGGTAATGTTTTAAAAAGGCACTCTTCAAAACGAAAATAAAGTAAGAATCAAAGAAGAATTTTATTTGATACAAAAAAAAAAACAAAAACCAATCAAAGCAAAAGAAAAAAAGAAAAAAAAAAATTTAAAAAGCAACATGAGAATATGTGATTTAAATGACTGAAAACTCAATTTCCCCCATCTATTACAAAAAAAAGTCCCATAAAGCACAGTTTTTTAATAAAAAAAAAAACACCCCCAAAATCACAAAAACACACACACATACACACAACCACATACAAACACAAACAAACACACATCACACACATACACATAACACACACCACACAACCCCACACAACACACCACACACACACACACAAAAACACACACACACACCACACTCACACACCCTCACTTAGTTTATGATTAAGTCGAAAAATCAATTCTAGAGAAGTGAGGGGGGAGAGGGCAGATAGTTGGAAGGGGAGAAGTGTGGTTGTTTTTTTTATTCATCAGTAGATTAAAAGGGGTTTTTTTTTTAAAGGGTTTTGTTAATGATTTATGCTTTTTTTAAAGGGGCCCCAGGGGGTTATAAATAGGGTTTTTTAAATTTTGGCCTTTTTGGGAAAATTTTTTTTTTTGGGAATTTGTCTTTTAATTTACATTTTTGTTATTTTAAACCTTTTTTTAATTTAATTTTGGGTAAATTTAAATATTTAATTTTTAAAAAAAGGGGGAAAAAAAAAAGAAAAAAAAAAAAAAGAGGAAGAAGGAAAAAGGGGGAAAAAAGGGGGGGGGGAAAAAAAAAAAGAGACAAAAGGAAAGAAAAAGAAAGAAGACAGAAAGAAAAGAAGAGGGAGGGAAAAGAAGGGGGAAAAAAAATGGGGGGGGAAAAAAAAAAAAAAAAAATTTTTAAAAAAAAAAACTTTAAAAAAAACTTTTTTTTCAAAATTTTCCAAAACCCCAATCCCCCAAAACCCCCCTTCCCCCCTTTAAAACAAAAAAAAATAAAAAAACAAAAAAAGGGAAATTTTTTATTTAACAGCAAAACAGTTAAAAAATAAGACTTAAAGATAATAAAAATTTTCTTATTCGGAAATTTTCACCAAAAAAAATTTTTAAACGTCCACAACTTCAGGCTGAAATTGACGCCTTGAGTAAACAGAGCTAAAAGAATTAGGCGCCAAAAAATTTTAAAAGGGGGTGTAACTTGCCTAACAGCCCCCAAAAAACTGGAAAGCAAACACAAAATTAAAAAATTTTTTCTTTTTTCCTTTCCCAAAAAAATTTTAAAAGTTGAAACCCCAAAAATCAAAAATTTTTTTTATATTCTTTGGCTTCTATTCGGGTCGGTGGGCCCGGGGGTAACGCGCCTTTCCTAAAAAGCAAAAAGTTTTCCCGGGGGGAGTGTGCGGGGGGGTTGTACCCCCTTTGGGCCCCCAAACTTTTTTTTTTCCCTCCATTAGATCCTGAGTGGTGGTCTGGGGGCTATCTTTTGGGGAGACGATAAACTGAGGCCCCTTTGTTTTCGCATCACTCCCTTTTGGGCACGAAAAGAACCCCCGGCCCAAAAGGGGGGGTTTACCCTGGCAAAAAATTTTTTGAAAAAGCCCTTGAAAGGGGAAAAAAAAATTTAAAAAGATGCGGAAAAAAAAGGGGGGCGCTGCACTTTTTGGCGACACGTTTCCCCCGGGGGAAAACCCGAATTTTATGCAGAGAAATTGCTGTGACATAAAGTGGTACAAGTACAAATACAAAAACAAAATTTTAAAAAAAAGCCTTTTAACATTTACCAGAACTCCCAAAAGTTGGAAATACAACAAAAGCCAAAAGAAAGAGCCATGGGTTTGGGGGGGAAGGGTGTGGGTTGGCACCGTTTAATGACAACGAGAGAGACGGTGAAACTCTGCATGACAAACAACCTCATTATTGGGGGGACACTGTTTTACACACCCAAAATCCACAAGTACCTGGTGCTCCCCCAAAGGAAGAGACAAAAACCCGACGACCACCCGATGATCAAAGGGGCATGGAGAAGAGCGCAGAATTTAAGAGTAAAGAGGGGGTGTTTGGAGGACCACCCCCTTGTCACTGCCACTTCAAAGTAAGCGAGGACAAAAATATCAGGGAAAATGAGCAACAAAAGTTTTTTTGTGGAGAAGCTGCGTACACCAAACAAAGAGTGCTTTAAACCTTAAGCTAAAAACAATTCCAACATGGGGGATGCTGAAAATTACCACAACCAACTGACTGGGAAAAAAATCATGTGGGAAAAATCAAAACACCTACACACAACCCGTGAAAAAAGCTTAGGACAAAACAGAAGGAAAAAGGAAAAAATGGGTCACAACAGACACCTGGCAGCCATTTTAAACGGGGAGAAAGAAGAAGAAAATTTTGGAACCAAGTCCGGCGAATAAAGAGAGGTAAAACAACAGTAAGGAGGCAGCCAAACTGTGAAGAAAAGGCAAGGGGCAGACAAACGAGCCTACTTGGTGATTTGCAAGCCCCGCAAAAGGCCCCGCCAAAGGGGAAAAAAGGACAGGTGTTTAAGATCACCAAAATTTTTCAGTGGCAAAACCCGGGGAAAAAACCGGACGCCGTTGTGACAAACAGGCCGACCCTTACCCCAGAAGAGAAAAGAGCAATGGGGAGAACAAATTTTTAAAAGAAGTTCTCAAAAAGACCACCCCCAAATGAAAAGGTGGATGTAAAGACCCTGATGCCGACCTCAGTGTTAAACCCACCACCAGAAAGAAAGAATTATAACAGCCACCCGATCTCTCAAAAACGGAAAAGCCCCCGGCCCGGACAACCAAATGCAAGCTTTCAAAGCAGACCCCCCAGATTTGCAGCCACGGTTCTAAACCACTCTTTTTCGCTATAGGGAGGGAAAAAGCTCCCAAAAAGGAAAAAAAGTCATCTAAATCCCAAAAAAAGAACCTTTAGCACTGAACAAATTTTGGGAATCACCTGCATCTGTTCCCAACACGACCCAGCAAAAATAAAATAGAACGAACCAGAAACAGTGGAAAAAACGACTCAGAAAAGAACAGGAGGTTTTTCGACCGGAAGAATGCACAGATTAATCTTCACCCTGCGAACATCATCAACAGGCACGGAATGGCAGAGACAGCTGTACATCCAAATTTTAAACTTTGAGAAAGCCCCTTTTACAGCATAAACGAAAAAGTCTAGGTGCCACTCGGCTATGGAATCCCCACAGGAGGGTTGTCCAAGTCCCTTAAGGCTTCTACAAAAACTTCACTGCAGAGAGGAAAACAGTGAAAACCCGCTTTTAGTATAAAAACCGGCGTCCCCAAAAGGCTTTCCCAAGTCCCGGGACTCTCTTCAACCCGACAATCGAATGGGTGATTTAGACAGACAACAGCGACCCGCTGTGGGGCTTTAATGGACCCCTTTCACAAACCCTTTTAAGACATAGATTTTGCTGACGATCTGGGGATGCTTCAAACACCCACCATCTTTTCCAGGGGAAAAACATCCCCTCTCCAAAAACTTTTTTCCCACAATAGGCCTGAAAAACAGCCCCAAAAAAGGGCAAGGTTAAAAGTGCAAAAAGTTCAGAAACCCCCCCCTGAAAAGTGAACGGAGAAGATCTCCAAAAACTGAAAATTTCCCCATTTCCCGGGAGTATTGTCAGGGATGGGTGGGGGAGCATGCATGACAAACAAAACCCCATCAACAAAGCAAGAAATGCTTTTCAGAAATCCTTTTTACAATGTTTTGGAAGTTAGCCCAATACAACAAAAAAGACCCAAAATAAGAATGTATCCGAGTGCTCTTTCCCCCCCTAAAAAATTTTTGGGCTCCCAATGCTGGGGTGGGCTGAGGGGGTAACAAAACCAAATGTTTTTACACATTCCGACCAAAAATTTAAGGGGAAAAAACTGGCAAACTTCTGGCCT
>JASPKP010003426.1:12500-17500 GCA_030674155.1 Stramonita haemastoma
CGACTAAGGTGGCACCACTCCCCCAGGTAGGGGGTTGGACACAGGGCTAACAACCCCGTTCTGTAAAAAAAAGATTGTTACAGAAACAGCAACAAAGAAATTCTACACTACTGGGTGCGACGGGCTTCCAGAGTCATCGAAAGATACTCGTATGAATGGCAGTGGTGAAAGCCGAGAGGAAGCCACTGGCAGGAAGATGGAAGTCTTGAGCACCAAAACCAAAACCAGAATTGGATTCTGGAATGTTAGAACGATGTACGAGACAGGAAAAATGGCGCAAGTTACAGCAGAAATGAAACGCAACAACCTACACATCCTAGGAGTCAGCGAGAGCCGATGGACAGGATCAGGCAGATGCAAAACCAACACAGGAGAGACAGTGCTGTACAGCGGCAGAAGGGACAACCAGCACCGTGAAGGAGTAGCCATCATCATGAAGAAAGGAATAGAGAAGTGCCTGATGGAGTGGAAACCTATCAACAACAGGTTGATGAAGATAAGAATGAAGGGGAGACACATTAACACCACTATCATCCAATGCTATGCACCAACTAACGACAGTGCAGAAGAAGACAAAGACGAATTCTATGCACAACTACAAGCAGAACTGGAAGATATTCCAAGCCATGACATGAAGATTGTAATGGGCGACCTGAACGCAAAAGTTGGAAATAACAACATAGGCCAAGAAAGAGCCATGGGAAAGGAAGGATGTGGCACCATGAATGACAACGGAGAGAGACTGGTGGAACTCTGCATGACAAACAGCCTCATTATTGGAGGGACACTGTTTACACACCCTGATATCCACAAGCTTACCTGGTGCTCCCCCAATGGAAGAGACAAGAACCAGATTGACCACCTGATGATCAATGGGACATGGAGAAGATCGCTGCTAGATGTAAGAGTAAAGAGGGGAGCTGATGTTGGCAGTGACCACCACCTTGTCACTGCCATCCTCAAAGTAAAGCTGAGGAAAAATATATCTAGGAAACTGAGACAACAACAGTTTGATGTGGAGAAGCTGCGTGACACCAAAGCAAAGAGTGCTTTCATCCTTCAGCTGAAAAACAAGTTCCAAGCACTGGTGGATGCTGAAAATTACGCACAACCGGACATGACTGGTATTAACACCATGTGGGAACAAGTCAAAACAGCCTACACACAAGCCAGCGAAACATGCTTAGGACAGAGACAGAGGAAGAGGAAAAAGTGGATCACAACAGACACCTGGCAGGCCATTGAGAACAGGAGAGAACTGAAGAAGAAAATTTTGGAAACCAAGTCCGAGAGAATAAGAGAGAGGTTCAAACAACAGTATAGAGAGGCAGACCAAACTGTGAAGAAGATGGCAAGAGCAGACAAACGAGCCTACTTGGATGATATTGCAAGCCAAGCAGAAGAGGCCGCCGCCAAAGGAGAACAAGGACAGGTGTTTAAGATCACCAAAATTGTCGGTGGCAAATACCGGGGAAACACCGAGACGCCGATTGAAGACAAACAGGGCCGACTCCTTACCACAGAAGCAGAACAAGATGCTAGATGGGCAGAACATTTCAACGAAGTTCTCAACAGACCGCCACCAACTGAAGAGGCGGATGTACAAGACCCTGATGCCGACCTCAGTGTTAACACCACTCCACCAGAGAAGAAAGAAATTATAACAGCCATCAGATCTCTCAAGAACGGAAAAGCCCCTGGCCAGGACAACCTAAATGCAGAGCTCTTCAAAGCAGACACAGAGTTTGCAGCCACGGTTCTACAACCACTCTTTACAGCTATATGGGAGGAGAAACAGCTACCAGAAGACTGGACAAAAGGAGTCATCGTAAAGATCCCAAAGAAAGGAGCCCTGAGCAACTGTAACAATTGGAGAGGAATCACTCTGCTATCTATTCCCAGCAAGATCCTAGCAAAAATAATAATTAAACGAATCTCAGAAGCAGTGGACCAACAACTCAGAAAAGAACAGGCAGGTTTTCGACCAGGAAGAGGATGCACAGATCAGATCTTTACCCTGCGCAACATCATCGAACAGTGCACGGAATGGCAGAGACAGCTGTACATCAACTTTGTAGACTTTGAGAAAGCCTTTGACAGCATACATCGAAAAAGTCTATGGTGCATACTCCGAGCATATGGAATACCGCAGGAGATTGTACAAGTCATTAAGAGCTTCTACAAAAACTTCACATGCAGAGTAGGAAACAGTGAAACCAGCTTCAGTGTAAAGACCGGCGTCAGACAAGGCTGCCCCATGTCGGCACTGCTCTTCAACCTGACAATCGACTGGGTGATGAGACAGACAACAGCTGACCAGCCGCGGGGCATCAGATGGACCCCTTTCACAACACTTGAAGACCTAGATTTTGCTGACGATCTGGCACTGCTCTCACACACCCACCATCATATCCAGGAGAAGACATCCCGTCTCAACACTTTTGCCCAGCAAGTAGGCCTGAAAATCAGCCAGAAGAAGACAGAGGTGATGATGCTAAACGTTCAGAATCCCTCTCCTGTCACAGTGAACGGAGAAGATCTGCCAACAACTGAAGAGTTCACATACCTTGGGAGTATTGTCAGGCATGATGGCGGAGCAAGCAGTGACATCAAAAACCGCATCAACAAAGCAAGAGCTGCCTACAGAAATCTGAACAATGTGTGGAAGTCATCCCAATACAGCACAAAGACCAAACTAAGACTGTATCAGAGCTGCGTACTTTCCACCCTCCTGTATGGTGCAGAATGCTGGAGGATGACTGAGAATGACATTAACAAACTGTCTACATTCCACACGAAGAATCTCAGGAGAATACTGCGCATCTTCTGGCCTGAGACCATCTCCAACCAAGAACTCCTGGCCCGCTGCGACCAAGAAAATATAGATACCATCATTATGCAAAGACGATGGAGATGGATAGGACACATCAGCCGACGGGAACAAGGGAACATCGCCCGAACAGCCCTCCACTGGACACCAGACGGAAAACGCAGGCGAGGACGACCCAAGAACACCTGGCGTCGGACAATAGAAACAGAGCTGAAGACCCTCCAACACTCCTGGGGAACCATTCAGAAACTGGCCCAAGACAGGCAGGAGTGGAGAACCTTTGTTGCTGCCCTACATGCCAAGGAGGCATAAAAAAGGCTTTGGATTGGATTTAGAAACAAGAGAATGCTCAAGGAACATGATTTCAAAAATAACATTTCTCAGTTTAGAGTCCCAATGTTTTAAAGCCAGTAAAACTGATTTTGAATCAACACAAAAAATGACATTGTAAATCACAAGAGAAATATCTGAAAGATAATTTAGTGCCATAAAAATTGTGAACAATTCACTCTGTGTGTCTGTCTGTCTGTGTGTCTGTCTGTCTCTCTCTGTCTCTCTCTCCCTAACCCTTTCACTCATTTCATATCTCTGTCTCAATTTCACTGTCTGTCTGTCTCTCTATCAGATACACACTCTCACTCTTTCTAAGCACAGCCACACACACACACATATTATCTACACCCCCCCCCTCTCTCTCCTTACACACACACACATACACAATTTTTTGGGTAGTCTGTGTATGATCTATCTCTTTCACTATCCCTCCCCTTGCCAATCTCTGACAGTCTATCAATATGTTTTTTATCTCTCACTTCCCCACTCCACCCCTTTCTTCTTATTTTCTGTGTTTAAGTCAGCATCTGGACACTTCCCTAGTATCCCTACTCACACATTCACAGTCACACAGACACATAGACACACACACAACACAACACACAATGTGACACGACTCGACTCGACTCGACTCGACTCGACTCGACTCGACTCGTCTCACTCTCTCTCTCTTGAAAAAATAAAGATCTTTCATTCATTCTCTCTCTCTCTCTGTGTCTCTCTCTGTCTCTCTGTCTCTCTGTCTCTGTCTCTGTCTCTCTCTCTCTCTCTCTCTCTCTCTCTCTCTCTCTCTCTGTGAAATACCAATTGAAGAGGGCAAGTTTTCTGAAAACACAATCTTCTTCATAAATAATAAAAGTGAATCAAAGCCCCAATTGGAGCCGTCAAATAAATAATGTTTAGAATACATGGAGACCAAGACAGATTGGGAATACTATTTTTGCTATTAAAATACTATTTTTTGTCTGTACAAATACTATTTTTCATTTGCTGGGCGGCTAAGCAGGTTTGACACACACACTGTCTCTCTCTCTTACACACACACACACACTCTCTCTCTCTCTCTCTCTCTCTCTCTCTCTCTCTCTCTCTCTCTCTCTCTCTCTCTCTCTCTCTCTCTCCAATGATGTAGTCAGCTATTGCAGTAGTTCAGTATCAAGGATACCAGATGAATACTTGATTTACCATCAGACTCCTGATCTGAAGGAAATGGATCTGAACAAAGGTCATGGCTGTGCCAGTCTGTTGCCACACAACCTCCAGCCTCCAAGCCAAAACAAAATCTTCTCTATGGAAAGAGTGGGCTGTCTTGGCCGGTGGTATGGATAACTTCAAAAGCAGCAGCAATGCTTTATGATACATTGGCTTTGAGTCATGCCACTTTCATACAGAAACCAATGCACATGTGAAAGTTTTGCTATTTTAATGGATGGCACTGCTCTCGTTGCGACACATCTCCCTGAGGGTAAAAGCTTGAATGTCGTGCTGAGAAATCTGCCCTGACTGAAGTGGAACGTTATAGTCTACTTACTGTGAGAACAAATGGAAACAAACAGTAAAGTTTTACCTTTGAATGCACCACTTGAATGACAAGAAAGCAGATAGGACACTTACATCAGAGTAGACAGACATCAAACATGACTATGTTGACATCATGTAGCTTGGTGTAGTCGACTGAAAACATGGTCTGCCTGCCTAACTCGCCTGTTCCCGGATTTATTTTTCCGATAGTCTGAGCTGATCTGTCCTGTGTGTGTTGGATGGTGCACAACTTCAAGTCCTGTGATTTCTTTTTCCCGTAGTCTGAGGTGATCTGTCCTGTTTGTGTTAAGGTGAT
>JASPKP010003428.1:0-19838 GCA_030674155.1 Stramonita haemastoma
TACCCACCCTCCATGAATAAGAGCTAAAGAACTAGAAGCATTCTGACGCAAAGGCCGTTTTCGGGACCTTGCCGCCCGCACTTTTCCGCCGTTCCAGAGCCCAGGGCACTACGACCGTATTCTACTCTATGCAGACAAACTGGGCAACCATTTTGGATGTGTGTGGCACTGGAATTGTGGCGACACCACGGCCCGCAAGATGGCAACCCCGCTTGTACACAGCCAAGTTTGTCGCATAGAAACAGAGTGCAGTGTACGCAAAAACCACCCCTACAACACCATCCAATAATAATTTCATAACAATATCATGCACCACAGTCATCTGTAGGGTGGCCTCCACACGCACAAACACAAAAAACCGCACACACAAACACCAGCGAACGCGCGCACGCGCGCATGCATACCCACCCTCCCATGAATAAGAGCTAAAGAACTAGAAGCATTCTGACGCAAAGGCCGTTTTCGGGACCTTGCCGCCCGCACTTTTCCGCCGTTCCAGAGCCCAGGGCACTACGACCGTATTCTACTCTATGCAGACAAACTGGGCAACCATTTTGGATGTGTGTGGCACTGGAATTGTGGCGACACCACGGCCCGCAAGATGGCAACCCCGCTTGTACACAGCCAAGTTTGTCGCATAGAAACAGAGTGCAGTGTACGCAAAAACCACCCTACAACACCATCCAATAAAATTTTCATAACAATAAACATGCACCACAGTCAAACTGTAGGGGGGGCCCAACCACACCACAAAAAACAAAAAACCGCAAAACACAAACACCAGCGGAAACGGCGCGCAACCCCGCGCCAAAGGGATACCCACCCTCCCCTTTAAAAGAGCTAAAAAAACTAAAAAAGCCCTTCCCGAAACCAAAAGGGCCCTTTCGGGCCTTTTCCGCCCGCACCTTTTTTCCCCGTTTTCCCGAGCCCCCCGGGGAAATAAAGACCGTAAATTTTACTCCCATGCAACAAAAATGGGCAAACCAAATTTTGGGGAACCCGGGGCGCGGAATTGTGGCACACCCACGGCCCGCAAAATGGCAAAACCCCCCTTTTTACCCCACCAAAATTTTGTCGCATAGAAACAAGGGCAAATTTACCCCAAAAAACCCCCCCTACAAAAACCATCCAATAATAATTTCATAAAAAATATCATGCCACCACAGTCCCCTCTGTAGGGTTTGGGCCCTCCACAAACCCCAAACCCCAAAAAACCGCACCACAAAAACCAGGGGAAAGCGCCCCACCCGCGCATTGCATACCCCCCTCCCCATGGGAAAAAGAGCTAAAGAACTAAAAACATTCTTTACGCCCAAAAAACCGTTTTTCGGGACCTTGCCCGCCCCCACTTTTCCGCCGTTTTTCCCCAAACCCAGGGCACTACGACCGTATTTTACCTATGCAGACAAACTGGGCAACCCCTTTTGGGTGTGGTGGCCCCTGGAATTGGGGGCGACACCAAAGGCCCGCAAGGAAAGGCAACCCCGCTTGTACAAAAGCCAATTTTTTCCCCAAAAGAAACAGAGAGGGAAATGTACCCCAAAAACCCCCCCCTAAAAACACCATCCAAAAATAAAAATTTTTAACAATATCTGCACCACAGTCAAATTAGGTGGCCTCCACACGCAACAAACAAAAAAAAAACCGCACACCCCAAACACCACCCAACGCCGCACGCGCGCATGCATACCCCAACCCCCTCCCAAAAAAAAAGCCAAAAGAAAAAGAAGCATTCTGACGCAAAGGCCGGGTTTTTTCCGGCCCTTTTTCCCCCCCGCACTTTTTCCGGGCCCTTTTCCCGAACCCAGGGCCCCTACGACCGTAACCCAACTCTATTTCAGCCCAAAAATGGGCAACCATTTTGGATGGTGTGGGACTGGAATTGTGGCGGAACCCCCACCCGGCCCCGCAAGATGGTGCAACCCCGCTTTTTACACAGCCCCCTTTTTTCGCATAGAAACAGGTTTCCCGTGAAAAGCAAAAACCCAACCCCTACAAAACCCTCCAAAAAATAAATTTCCCTAAAAAATACAAAGCCCCCCCCAGTTTATCTGTAGGGTGGCCTCCACAAACCCCAAAACCAAACCCCAAAAAAACCGGGAACCCCCCAAACACCCCGCCCAACGCGCCCCCAAAGCGCCAAGCAAACCCACCCTCCCCCGAATAAGGCTAAAAAAACTAGAACATTTTTTGACGCAAAGGGCCCTTTTCGTGGGCCTTGCCCGCCGGGACCTTTTTTTTGCCGTTCCAGAGCCCAAAGGGCACTACGGGCCGTATTCTACTCTATGCAAACAAACGGGCAACCATTTTTGGGTGTGCCGTGGCACTGGGAAATTTTGGGGGGAAACCCAAAAGGCCCGCAAAAATGGCAACCCCCCCCTTTTTACACCCGCCAATTTGCCCCATAGAAAAAGAGTTTCAGTTACGAAAAACCACCCCCCACAAACACCAAAAAAATAAAAAAATTTCATAACAAAAATTCATGCCCCACATTTTCTGTAGGGTTGGGCCCCCAACCCCGCAAAAAACACAAAAAAACCCCACCACAACAAAACCCCCAGCGAACCCCGCGCAAAGCGCCCCATGCCTACCCCACCTCCCATGAATAAGAGCTAAAGAACAAGAAGGGATTTCCCGACCCAAACCAAAAGGGCCCTTTCCCGGGGCCCCCTTGGGGCCGCCCCACTTTTTCCCCCGTTCCAGAGCCCCCAGGGGGCCCCCTACACCGGGAATTCTACTCCCAATGCAAGGGCAAACTGGGGAAACCCCTTTTGGGGTTGGTGGCAAATGGAATTTTTGGCCCCCCACCACGGCCCGCAAAATGGCAACCCCCGCTTTACACACCAACTTTGTAGCATAGAAAAAAGTGCAGTGGGACCAAAAACCAAACCCCCACAACACCAACCAATAATAATTTTAAAAACAATATCATGCAACCCCGTCAAACCGTAAAGGGGGGGCCCTCCCACACGCACAAAAAACAAAAAACCGCACACACAAACCCCCAGCAAAAGCCGCCCCCACGCCCCCGCATGCATACCCCAAACCCCCCCAGGGGAATAAGACTTCAAGAAAATAGAAGCATTCTGAAAGCAAACCCCCTTTTCCCCCGGGCCTTGCCCCCCACTTTTCCGCCTTCCGAACCCAGGGCACTAAAGACCCCTAATTTTACTCTAAAGGCAAAACAAACTGGGCAAAACCCCTTTTTTGGATTGGGGGCTGGCACGGAATTGTGGCGACACCAAAGGCCCGCAAATGGCAACCAACCCCCCTTTTACACAGCCCCAAATTTTTTCGCTAGAAACAGAGTGCAGTTTACGCCCAAAAACCACCCCAAAAACACCATCCAATAATAATTTCAAACAATATCATGCACCACATTCCCTCTTAGGGGGGGCCTCCACACGCCCCCAAAAACCCCCAAAAAACCCCCACACACAAAACAAGCGAAAAAGCGCGCCCCCGCGCGCATGCATAAACCCCCCCCCTCCCTTGAAAAAAAAACCCAAAGAAAATAAAGCATTTTTACGCAAAGGCCTTTTCCCCGGGCCCTTGCCGCCCGCAAAATTTTTCCCCCCTTTCCAAAAGGGCCCCCGGGCCCTACGACCGTTTTTTACCTATCCCCAAAAAAACTGGGCAAAAACCCTTTTGGATGGGGTTTTGGCACAGGGAATTGTGGGCAACCCAAAAACCACGGGCCCCCAAAATGGGAAAACCCCCCTTGTTTCACCAGCCAAGTTTGTCCCCAAAAGAAAAAAGAGTGCAGTTAAACCAAAAAACCACCCCTACAACCCCATCCAAAATAATTTCATAACAATATCAAAAAACCCAACCCGTCATCTTTAGGGTGGGCCCCCACACGCACCCAAAAACAAAAAAAACCCCAACACCCCAAACACCCGAAAGCGCCAACGCGCCATGCCCTACCCCCCCCTCCCCAGGGAAAAAGACTACAAAAACCCAAAATTTTGACGCAAAAGGCCCCCTTTTTGGGACCCCCTTTCCGGGGCCCCCACTTTTTCCGCCGTTCCAAAACCCAGGGCCAAAAAACGACCGTATTCCCACCTATGCAACAAACCCGGGGAACCCCAAATTTTTGGGGGTGTGGTGGCACTTTGGAAAATTTTGGCGAAAAACCACGGCCCGCCCAAAATGGCCAAAACCCCCGCTTTTACACCCGCCAAAATTTTTTCGCATAGAAAAAAGAGTGCAGTGTACGGGAAAAACCCCCCCCAACAACAACCCCTCCAATAATTTAAATTTTATAACAAAATCAATGCACCACAGTCATCTTAGGGGGGCCTCCACCCCGCACAAAACCCCAAAAAAAACCGGCCCACACAAACCCACGAACGCGCCCCAAAAGCGCGCATGCATACCCACCCTCCCCTGAATAAAACCCCAAAAACTAGAAGCATTCGACCCCAAAAAAAGGGGCCCTTTTTGGGGCCCTGCCGCCCGCACTTTTTTTCCCCCGTTCCAGAGCCCCCGGGGAAATACGAAACCCTATTCCCCCTCCAATGCAGACCCCAAAAATGGGGGAAACCCCTTTTGGGAAAGTGGGGGCACCCCCCAATTGGGGGCGACACCCACCCCCCGCAAAAGGCAACCCCCCTTGGGACACAGCCAAGTTTGGTCCAAAAACCGAGTGCAGGTACCAAAAAAACCCCCCCTACAAAACCATCCAATAAAAATTTTATAAAATATCATGCACCCACAGTCCTCAGTAAAGGGTGGGCCCCCACACCACAAACACAAAAAACCCCCAAAACCCCCAAACCCCCAGCGGAAAGCGCGAACGCGCGGGGATCCCCTACCCACCCTCCCAGAAAAAGAGCTAAAGAACTAGAAGGGTTCTGACGCAAAAGGCCGGTTTTTTGGGACCCTTGCCGCCCCACTTTTTCCCCCCGTTCCAGAGCCCAGGGCCCCCTACGACCGTATTCCCACCCTATGCAAAACAAACGGGGGAAAACCCCTTTTGGAGTGGGGGCACGGAATTGGGGGCGAAAAACCCAAGGCCCCGCAAGATGGCAACCCCCGCTTTTACACAGCCCAAATTTTGGGCGCATAAAAACGAGGTGCAGGGGTACGCAAAAACCACCCCCCACCCAACCCCCATCCAAAAAATTTAATTTTTATAACAATTCAGCACCACAGTCATCTGAAGGGTTGGGGGTCCCCACGCACCCAAAAACAAAAAACCGGCCAAAACAAAAAACACCACGAAAAGCGCCACGCGGGGCATGCAAACCCACCCCCCATGAATAAGGGGTTAAAAAACTAGAACATTTTGACCAAAAGGGCCCTTAAGGACCTTTTTCCCCCCCCCCGCACTTTTCCGCCGTTCCAGAGCCCAGGGGGCTACCCGGGAATTCCCAATTTTCAAAGCAACAAAAGGGCAACCAATTTTTGGGATGTGTGTGGCACTTTGGGTTTGGGGCGACACCACGGCCCGCCCGATGGCAACCCCGCCTTTTTACCCCCCAGCCAAGGGTTTTTCCCCCATAGAAACAAAAGGGCCCGTGGTACGCAAAAACCAAAACCCCCCAAAAAAAACCATCCAAAAAATACTTTTCATAAAAAATATCATGCACCACAGTCAACTGGGAGGGGGGGCCTTCCCACAACGCAAAAACACAAAAAAACCGCACCCAAAAAAACCCAAACGAACGCCCGCACGCGCCCCATGCCAAAAACCCACCTCCCCATGAATAAGAGTAAAGAACTAGAAGCATTTCCCGACGGGAAAAAGAAAACCGTTTTCGGGGCCTTGCCCCCCACATTTTCCCCCGCCGGATTTCCAGAGCCCGGCACACGACCCCCTATTTTACCCTATGCAGAAAAACCCGGGGGAAAAAAATTTGGGATGTGGTGGCACCGGGGAAATTTTGGCAAAACCAAAGGCCCGCAAGATGGCAAACCCCCCCCCTTGTACAACCCGCCAAGTTTTTTCGCCCTAGAAACAGAGTGCATTGTACGCAAAAAACCCCCCCCTACAACACCACCAATTTAAAAAAATTTTTATAACAATAATCATGCACCACGTCATCCGTAGGGTGGCCCCCACACGCACAAAAAACAAAAAACCGCACAAACAAAAAACCAGGAACGCCCCGCCAAGCGCGCATGGGATACCCACCCTCCCATGAAAAGAGCAAAGAACTGAAAAGCCCCTTTCTGAAGGAAAAAAGGCCGTTTTCGGGACCTTGCCGGGGCCCCCAAAATTTTCCCGCCGTTCCAACCCAGGGGACTAAAGAACCGTATTCACTCTATGCAGACAAACGGGGGAACCAAATTTTTGGGGTTGTGGGGGCACTGGGAAATTTTGGGGGGGGAAAACCACGGCCCCCGGGAAAGGAAAGGCAACCCCGCTTGTTTCACAGCCCAAATTTTTCGCAAAAAAACAGAGTGCATGTAAAAGCAAAAAAAACCCCTACAACCCCCATCCAAAAAATAATTTTTTATTTAAAAATCATTCACCAAAAGTCATCCCGTAGGGTGGCCCCCCACACCACAAAACCCCCCCAAAAAAACCCCCACACGGGAAAAAACCCACCGGGAAAGCGCGCAAAGCGCGCATGCTTTCCCCAAAACCCCCATAATAAAGCTAAAAACCCAGAAGGGATTCCCGCCCCAAAGGGGGCCGGGTTTTCGGACCTTTGGGCCCCCCCGCAAAATTTTTCCCCCGTTCCAGAGCCCAGGGCACTACACCCGTATCTTCTCTATGCCCAAAAAACTGGGGAACCCAAATTTTTGGGTTTGTGGTGGCACTGGGAATTGTAGGGGACACCACGCCCGCAAGATGGCAACCCCCTTGTAAAACCCGCCAAAATTTGTCGCATAGAAACAGAAATGCAGTGTACGCCCAAAAACCCCCCCACAACCCCCATCCAATAATAATTTTCATAACAATAAACAATTGGGACCACAGTCACTTAGGGTGGCCTCCACACCACAAACAAAAAAACCGGGACACCCCCCCACAAACACCAGCAACCCCGCGCAAAAGCGCGCATGCAACCCACCCCCCCCATAAAAAAGAAACTAAAGAACTAGAAGCATTTCCGACGCAAAAGGGCCCCTTTCGGGACCTTCCGCCCGCACTTTTTCCCCCGTTCCCCAATACCCCGGGCACTACGGGCCGTTTTTTACTCTTCCCAGGAAAAAACTGGCCCAAACCAATTTTGGGGGTGTGTGGGGGCACTTGGGAAATGGGGGGCAAAACCCCCGGCCCCCGCAAGAAAGGCAACCCCCCTTTTACACAGCCAAGTTTGGGCGCATAGAAACAGAGTGCAGTGTACGCAAAAACCCACCCCCTACCCCAAAACCCCTCCCAAAAATAATTTCATAACAAAATCATGCACCCAGTCATCTGAGGGTGGCCTCCACAAAAGCACAAACACAAAAAACCGCACAAACAAAAACCAGCGAAAACCCCCGCACCCCGCCGCAAAACATACCCACCCTCCCCATGAATAAAAAAGCCAAAGGGAAAAAAGAAGGGAAACCCCGACGCAAAAGGGGCCCTTTTCGGACCTTGCCGCCCCCACTTTTTTCCCCGTTCCAGAGCCCCCGGGGACTAAAGACCGTATTTCACTCTATGCAGGGCAAAAAGGGGGAACCCCTTTTGGGTTTTGTGTGGGACTGGGGAAATTGGGGGCGACAAACCCCGGCCCGCAAGAAAGGCCCAAACCCCGCTTGGGAAAACAGCCAATTTGTCCAATAGAAACAGAGTTTCAGTTACGCAAAAACCCCCCCAAAAACACCATCCCTAATAATTTCATAAAAAAATATCATTCACCACAGCACCCGGGAGGGTGGGGCCCCCACACGCCCAAACAACAAAAAAACCGCACTAACAAACACCCCCGAACGCGGCCCCCCACGCGCGCATGCAAACCCACCCTCCCCCTGATAAAGGAAACTAAAGAACTAAAGCCTTTTGACCCCCAAAAGGCCCTTTTTCGGGGCCTTGCCCCCCCGCAAAATTTTCCCCCCGTTCCCCAAACCCAGGGGCACTCGACCGTATTTTTACCTATCAGACAAACTGGGCAACCAATTTTTTATGTGTGTGGCACTGGGAAATTTTGGGGACACCCCCGGCCCGCCCAAGATGGGAACCCCCGCTTGGGAACACCAAGTTTGCCCCATTGAAACAATTGCATGTACGCCCAAAAAACCCCCCCTACAACACCATCCAATAATAATTTCCCTAACCCAAAAACCAATTTCACCCCAGTCATTCTGGTAGGGTGGCCCCCCACACCCACAAACACAAAAAAACCCCCACACAAAAAAACCAGCGAACGCGCGCAAAGCGCGCATGCATACCCCCCCCCTCCCATGAATAAGAAACTAAAGAACTAGAAGCAAATTCCCGACGCAAAGGCCGTTTTTTGGGACCTTTTCCGCCCGCACCCTTTTCCCGCCGTTTCCAGAGCCCCGGCACTACGGGCCGTAATTTTAAACCCAAACAGACAAACTGGGGCAACCTTTTGGGTGTGTGTGGGGACTGGAATTTGTGCGACACCACGGCCCCAAATGGCCCCAAAAACCCCCCCTTTTTACACAGCCCAAATTTGGGCCCCCATAAAACAGAGTGGGAGTGACCCAAAAACCACCCCCCACAACACCCTCCAAAAAATAATTTTATAACAATAAACCCGCAAACCCCAGTCATCTGTAGGGTGGGCCCCCAAACCCCCAAACACAAAAAACCGCCACCACAAACACCAGCGAACGCCCCGCAAAGCGCGCATGCATACCCACCCTCCCAATAAGAGCTAAAGAACAGAAGCAAAAACCCGGGCCCCAAAGGGCCCTTTTCGGGCCCTTGCCCCCCCCGATTTTTCCGCCGTTTCCCGGAAACCCAGGGCACTACGACCGGGATCTCTACTCTATGCAGACAAACTGGGGAAAACCCTTTTTGGGTGTGTTGGGGCAAATGGAATTGGGGGCGGGCCCAGGCCCCCAAAAATGGCAACCCCCCCCTTGTCCCCAGCCAAGTTTTTTTCGCATAAAACAAGTGCAGTGTACGCAAAAACCCCCCCCTACAACACCATCCCAAAAATAAATTTTTTTTAACAATACCAGCACCACAGTTTTCCCGTAGGGGGCCCCCCCACACCACCCCAAAAAAAAAAAAACCGCACACAAAAAACACCAGCGAACGCGCGCACGCGCGCATGCATACCCCCCCCCCGCCAAAAAAAAAGAGCCCAAAGAACTAGAACTTTTTGAACCCCAAAGGGCCCTTTTCCCGGGACCTTGCCCCCGCACTTTTCCGCCCCTTCCAGAAACCCAGGGGGCCCCTACGGGCCGTATTCTTTCCCCTATGCAGACAAAAATGGGGCAACCATTTTGGTGTGGGGTGGCACTGGAAATTTTGGCGACACCACGGCCCGCCGATGGCCCCCCCAACCCCCGCCTTTTAAAAAACAGCCAAGTTTTTTTTGCATAGAAAACAAGTGCAAGGGGTACGGGAAAAAAACCACCCCCACAAAAACCATCCAATAAAAATTTCATAACAAAAACCAAAGGCCCCCACAAAAACCCCCCTGTAGGGGGGGCCTCCCCCAAAGCACAAACACAAAAAAACCGCACCCCACAAACACCAGCGAAACCGGGGGCACCGCCGCATGCAAACCCACCCTCCCATGAAAACAGCTAAAAAACCCCGAAGCATTCTGACCAAAGGCCCGTTTTTCCCCGGTAACCCCTTTGCCCCCCCGCATTTTTTCCGGCCCTTTCCCGAGCCCAGGGCCCTACGACCCCTAATTTTACTCTATGCCCGACAAACTGGGCAAAAACCCCTTTTGGATTTTTGAGGGGACTGGAATTGTTGGGGACCCCCCACGGCCCGCAAAAGAAAGGGCCCCCCCAACCCCGCCCCCCCCAAAAAAAAAAAGGTAAAAACAAGCCAAAGGTTTTGGTTCCCCATAGAAACCCGAGTTTCAGTTGTACCAAAAACCACCCCCCCAAAAAAACACCAACCAATAATAATTTCATAACAATATCATCCCCCACCCGGGCAACTTAGGGTTTGGCCCCCCCCACCCCGCCCAAAACACAAAAAAACCGCACACACCCAAAAACCAGCGAAACCCCGCGCACCGCGCAAAAAATTTCCCACCCTCCCCGAAAAAGAGCTAAAGAACTAGAAGCAATTCCCGACCCCAAAGGCCCCTTTTCCGGGGGCCTTTGGGGCCCGCACTTTTTCCCCCGTTCCAGAGCCCAGGGGACTACACCCCGTAAACTACTCTATGCCACAAACTTGGGCAACCATTTTGGGGGTGTGTGTGGCACAGGGAATTTTGGCGACCCCCCCCCCGGGCCCCCAAAATGGCCCCCAAACCCCCCTTTTTTACACCCGCCCCCAAATTTGTCGCAAAAGAAACCGAGTTTCAGTGTACGCAAAAAACCCCCCCCTACAACACCAACCAATAATAATTTCATAACAATAAACATCCCCCAAAAGTCATCTGGGAGGGTGGCCCCCCACACGCCAAAAAACCCAAAAAACCCCACACACCAAACACCAGCGAAAACGGCGCGCCAAAAGCGCGCCCAAGCATACCCACCCCCCAAAGAATAAGAGCTTTAAAAAACTAAAAAGCATTCCGGGCGCAAAAGGCCGTTTTCCGGGGCCCTTTCCCGCCCGCACCCTTTTCCGCCCCTTTCCCGAGCCCACACTACGAAACCCATTCTAAATCTATGCAGACCCAAAAAAGGGGAACCCTTTTGGATTTTGGGGGGCACTGGAATTGTGGCGACACCCCCCGGCCCCCAAGAAAGGGAAACCCCGCCTTGTACAACCAAACCAAGTTTTTTGCATAAAACAGATGCCCCGTGTAAAGCAAAAAAAAAACCCCTAAAAACCCCCCCCCAATTAAAAAATTTCATAACCCCAAAATCAAAGCAACCCCAGTCATCTGTAGGGGTTTGGCCCCCCCCAAACGCACAAACACAAAAAAACCGGCCCCCCACAAACACCCGCCAAAAGCCCCGCCCCCCCGCCCCATGCCCTAACCCCCCCCCTCCCCATGAAAAAAGAGCTAAAGAAAAAGAAGCATTCTGAAAGCAAAAAGGCCTTTTCGGGACCTTGCCCCCCCCGCACCTTTTTTCCGGGGGCCCTTTTCCCGAGCCCCAGGGGGACCCACGGAAACCCTAAATTCTACCCCTATGCAAAAACAAACTGGGGGAAAAACCCTTTTTTTGGGTGTTTCCGAGGCCCCAACCGGAATTTGGCCCACCAAAACCCCCGGCCCCCAAATGGGAACCCCCGCTTTTACACCCGCCAAGTTTTGGGGGGGGATGAGAACAATTTCAGTGTACCCAAAAACCACCCCCCACAACACCCCTCCCAAAAATAATTTCCCTAACAATATCCCTTCACCCAGGGGCCCCCTCGTAGGGTGGCCTCCACACGCACAAACACAAAAAACCGCACCCCCCAAACACCAAACGAACGCGCGCCCCGCGCTTTGCTTTCCCCCCCCCTCCCATGAAATAAACTAAAAAACTAGAAAGCATTTTGACGCAAAGGGGCCCTTTTTGGGGCCTTGGCCCCCCCCCACTTTTCCGCCTTTCCCCAAAGCCCCCGGGCACTACCCACCGTATTTAAACCCAAAGCAAACAAAACTGGGCCCCCCATTTTTGGGTGTGGGGCACGGAATTGTGGCCCACACCACGGCCCCCCGATGGCAACCCCCCCCTTGTACCCCAGCCAAGTTTGTCGCTAGAAAACAGAGGCCCGTGTACGCCCAAAAAAACCCCCCCTACCCAAAAACCATCCCAATAATTTTTTTCAATAACAATACATGCACCACATCACCCGTAGGTTTGGCCCCCCCACACCCCCCCCACAAACACAAAAAACCGCCCCAAAAACAAACACCCAGCGAAAAAGCGCCGCACCGCGCGCATGCCTACCCCCCCCCCCCCTTTAATAAAAACTAAAGAAATAAAAAGCAAAACTGGGCGCAAAGGCCGTTTTTTGGGACCTTGCCCGCCCCCCACTTTTTCCCCCCATTTCCCGAGCCCAAGGGGACTACGACCGTATTCTACCCCTTAAAGCAACCCCAAAATGGGCAACCCCCTTTTTGGGTGTTGGGGCCTTGGGAATTTGGGACCCACCACGGCCCGCAAGATGGCAACCCCCTTGTACACGCCAAATTTTTCCATGGGAAAAAGAGTGCAGTGTACGCAAAAAACCCCCCCTACAACACCCTCCCCAAAATAATTTCATAACCCAAAATCATTCACCACATCCTCCCGTTTGGGGGCCTCCCCACGCACACAAAACAAAAAACCGCACACCCCCCAAAAAACCCGAACCCCGCCCACCCGCCATTCCCTAAACCCCCCCTCCCCCTCGGGAAAAAGAAACTAAAGAACCCGAACATTCTGACGCAAAGGGCCCTTTTTTTGGAACCCTTTCCCCCCGCACTTTCCCCCCGTTCCCCGAGCCCCGGGGCACTACGACCGTTTTTCTACTCTATGCAGAAAAAACGGGGCAACCCCCTTTTTGGATGTAGTTGGCACTGGAATTGGGCGACCCCCCCCGCAAGATTTGGGAACCCCCTTTTACACACCAAGTTTGTCGCAAGGAAAAAAAGAGGCAGTGTACGCAAAAAACCAAACCCCCACAACACCAACCAAAAAAAATTTCCCTAACAATAACATGCACCCCCAGTCATCGTAGGGGTTGGGCCCCCCAACGCACAAACACAAAAAAAAACCCCCACACAAACCAAAACCCCGAACGCGCGCAGCGCGCCGCATGCATCCCCCCCCTCCCCCTGAATAAAAGCTAAAAACTAAAGCATTTTGCGCAAAGGCCGTTTTTTGGGACCTTGCCGCCCCCCACTTTTCCGCCGTTCCAAGCCCAGGGGGAAATAAAGACCCCCTATTCTACTCAAAGCAGACCCAAAATGGGCAACCCCATTTTTGGATGTGTGGGCACTGGAAATTTTTTGGCGACACCCACCCGGGCCCCCAAGATGGCAAAACCCCCCTTGTACACAAACCCAATTTGTTTGCATAAAAAACCCGAGTGGGAATTTACGCAAAAACCACCCCAAAAACAACCATCCAATAATAATTTCATAACAATATCATCACCCCCAGTCATCTTAGGGGGGGCCCCCAACGCACAAAAAACAAAAAAACCCGCACACACCAAAACACCACGAAAAAGCGCGCCCCCGCGCGCATCATACCCACCCCTTTCCCAAAAATAAGAACTAAAGAACTAGAACATTCTGACCAAAGGCCGTTTTTTCCCGGGGCCCCTTGCCCCCCCGCACTTTTCCGCCGTTTCCAAAACCCCGGGCACTACGACCCTATTCCCACTCCCATCAAAAAAACGGGCAAAAACCCTTTTGGAAAGTGGTGGCCAAAGGAATTGTGGGGGCACACCACGGGCCCCCAAATGGGCCCCCAAAAACCCCGCTTGTTTAAAACACCCAAAGGTTTTTTCGCATAAAAAACAGAGTGCAGTGTACGCAAAAACCACCCCTACAACACCCCTCCAATATTAAAAATTTTTATAACCCAAAACAAAGCACCACAGTCACTTAGGGTGGCCTCCACACCACAAACACAAAAAAAAACCCCAAAAACACAAAAACCCCCAAACGAACCCCGGCAAAGCCCCCCGCATGCATACCCCCCCCCCCATTTAAATAAGAAACAAAAAAAACAAAACATTCTGACGCCAAAAAGGGCCGTTTTCGGGACCTTTCCGCCCGGGACTTTTTTGCCGTTTCCAAAGCCCAGGGCACTACGACCCCTATTCTACCCCTATGCAAACAAAAAAAGGGCAAAAAAATTTTTTTATGTGGTGGCACTGGAATTGGGCGACAAACCCCCGGCCCCCCCAAAAAATGGGCAACCCCGCTTTTACACAGCCAAGTTTGTCGCATAAAACAGAGTGGCAAAGGGAAACCCAAAAAACCCCCCCAAAAACAACCCTCCAAAAAATAAATTTCATAACAATATCAAACACCAAAAGTCATCTGTAGGGTTTGGGCCTTTCCCACGGGGAAAAAACACAAAAAACCGCAAAACAAAAAACACCACGAACGCGCGCACGCCCGCATGCAACCCACCCCCCCAGGGAAAAAAGACAAAAAACTAAACATTCTGACGCAAAGGCCGTTTTTCCGGGGCCCCTTTTCCGCCCGCCCCTTTTTCCCCGTTCCCCGAGCCCCCGGGGGGACTACGAAAACCCCATTTCCCACCTATGCAGACAAACTGGGGAAACCCTTTTGGGGGTGTGGGGTTGGGCCCCTGGGTCCAATTTTGGGCGACCAAAACCCCCACGGCCCCGCAAGAAAGGGGAACCCCCGCTTGTTTTCACAGCCAAGGGTTTTTCGCAAAAGAAAAAAAGTTTCCCGTGTACGCAAAAACCACCCCTACAACACCCCTCCAAAAAATAATTTTCAAACAAAAATCCATGCACCACAGGGCATCCCGTAGGGTTTTCCTCCACACCCACAAAAAACAAAAAACCCGCCCCCCACCCAAAAAAAACCCCCAGCGAAACGCGCGCACCGGGGCGCATGCAAACCCACCCTCCCCTTTAAAAGGGGCTAAAGAACTAAAAAAGCATTCTGGGCGCAAAGGGCCCCTTTTCCCGGGGCCTTGCCGCCCGCACCTTTTCCCCGCCGTTTTCCCGAGCCCTGGGGAACCCAAAACCGTATTCTAAATCTATCAGACAAACTGGCAAACCATTTTGGAAAGTTGGGGGGCACTGGGAAATTTTGGGGGCGACAAACCACCGGGCCCCAGAAGGCAACCCCCCGCTTGTACCAACCCCAAATTTTCGCATAGAAACAGAGTGCAGTGGGACGCAAAAAACCACCCCCACAACACCATCCAAAAAATTTTTTCATAAAAAATATCAAGCACCACAAGTCATCCCGTAGGGTGGCCCTCCACACGGGACAAACACAAAAAACCGCCCCACACAAAAACCCCCCGAACGCGCGCCGCCGCGGCAAGCATACCCCCCCCTCCCCATGAATAAGAGCTAAAAACTAGAAGCATTCCCGACGCAAAAGGGCCCTTTTTCGGGGCCCTTGCCCGCCCCACTTTTTCCCGCCGTTCCCGACCCACGGCAAAAAACGAAACCCTAAATTTTAACCCCTATCAAAAAAAACTTGGGGAACCATTTTGGATGTGTGGTTGGGCACTGGAATTTGTGGGGAAAAACCACGGCCCGCAAGATGCCCAAACCCCCCTTTTACACACCCAAAAATTTTGTCGCATAAAAAACAGAGTGCAGTGTACGCCAAAAAAACCCCCCCACAACCCCCATCCAATAATTAAAATTTCCCTAACAATATCATCCCAACCCACATCACTGGTTAAGGGGGGCCTCCCACCAAACCACAAAAAAAAAAAACCGCACAAAAAACCCCCCCCAAACACCCCCCCGCGCCGCCCCACGCGGGGCCCCCTTTTTTAACCCCCACCCCCCCCATGGAAAAAAAAAGCTAAAAAAACAAAAAAGCATTTTTGACGCAAAGGGCCGTTTTTGGGAAACCCTTTCCCCCCCGCACTTTTTCCGCCGTTTTCCCGACCCAGGGCACTACGGGCCGTAATTCCCACTCAAAGCCCGACAAAACTGGGGCCCAATTCTTTGGGGTGGGGGTGTTGGGACTAGGGAATTTTGGCGACACCACGGCCCGCAAGAAATGGCAACCCCGCCCTTTTAAAAACAGCCAAGTTTGTCCCCATAAAACAAGTGCAAATGTACGCAAAAACCACCCCCTACAAACCATTTTCCAAAAATAAATTTATCTAACCCAAAATCAAAACCCCCCCACCAGTAAAACTTAAAGGGGGGCCCCCACCCCGCACAAACACCAAAAAAAACCCCACACCCCAAAACCCAAACCACGGAACCCCGCGGCACCCCGCGCCAAAGCATCCCCCCCCTCCCATGAATAAGAGCTAAAGAACTAGAAGCCATTCCACGGCCAAAGGGCCCCTTTTTGGACCCCGCCCGCCCGCACTTTTTTCCCCCCTTTTTCCCGGCCCAGGGGGACTACGACCCCTATTCTACTCCCCATGCAAAACAAAAAAGGGGAAAAACCAAAATTTTGGGTGTGTGGGGCACTTGGGAATTTTGGCGACAACCCACGGCCCGCCCAAAAAGGCCCCCCCCGCTTGGGAAAACAGCCAAATTTTCCGCCCCTAGAAACAGAATTTTTGTGTACGCAAAAACCACCCCTACAACACCATCCAATAAAATTTTTTATAACAATATCATGGGACCAAGTAAACTGTAAAGGGGGTTGCCTCACCCACGCACCCCAAAAAACAAAAAACCCGCACACCAAACACCACGAACGCGCGCCCCCGCCCCGCATAGCAAACCCACCCCCCATAATAAGACTAAAGAACTAGGAACCATTCTTGACCGGGAAAGGGGCCCGTTTCGGGGAAATTGCCCGGGCCCCCATTTTTCCCGCCGTTCCAGAGCCCCGGGCACTACGCCCCTATTTTTTACTCTATGCAAAAAAAACCCGGGCAAAAACCCTTTTTTGGTGTGTGTGGCACTGGAATTGGGGGCCCACACCACGGCCCGCAAGATGGCAAAACCCCGCTTTTTAACCCCAGCCAAGTTTGTCCCCAAAAAAAAACAAGGGGTGCGTGTACGCAAAAAACCACCCCTGAAAAACACCATCCCCCAAAAATAATTTTAAAACAATATCAAGCAAACCCCCAGTCAACTGTAGGGGGGCCTCCACACCCCACCCAAACAAAAAAAAAACCGCAAAAACAAAAAAACACCAACCCAACGGGGCGCCCCGGGGCGCATGCCTACCCAAAACCCCCCCCATAATAAGAGCTAAAGAACTAGAAACTTCTGACCCCAAAGGGGCCGGTTTCCCGGGCCTTGCCCCCCAACTTTTTTCCCCGTTTCCCCAAACCCCCGGGCACTACAAAACCCCATTCTTAATCTATGCAGACAAACTGGGGAAAACCCTTTTGGATGTGTGTGGGGCACTGGAAAATTTTGGGCGACCCCCAACCCGGGCCCCCAAGATGGGCCCCCAACCCCCCCTTGTACACAACCAAAGTTTTGTCGCATAGAAACAGAGTGGGAGTTTACGCAAAAACCACCCCTAAAAACACCAAACCAAATAAAAAATTTCATAACAAAATCATGCACCAAAAATCATCTGTAGGGGGGGCCTCCACACCCAAAAAAACACAAAAAACCGCACACACAAACACCCAACGAACCCCGCGCCAACGCCCCGCATGCATTTCCCCCCTCCCATTAATAAAAGCTAAAGAAAAAATTAAAAAAGCATTTTTTCTGACGCAAAAGGCCGTTTTCCGGGGGCCTTTTCCGCCCGCACTTTTCCCCCGTTTCCGAGCCCAGGCACTACGAAAACCCTAAATTCTACTCTATTCAAAAACAAACTGGGGAACCAAATTTTTGGGTTTTGGTGGCCACTGGAATTGTGGGCGACACCACGGGCCCCCAAGAAAGGAAAAAACCCCCCCTTGTACAAAAAGCCCCAATTTTTTCCCCAATAAAAAACAGAAGTGCAGTGTACGCAAAAAAACCCCCCCTACAAAACCAACCAATAAAAATTTCATAACAATATAGCACACAGAATCTGTAGGGGTGGGCCTCCACACGCAAAACACAAAAAACCGCACACAAACACCAGCGAACGCGCGCACGCGCGCATGCATACCCATCCCATGAATAAAAGCTAAAAAACTAGAAAGCTTCTGACGCAAAGGGCCGTTTTCGGGACCTTTCCGCCCCACTTTTCCCCCGTTCCCGAGCCCAGGGCACTACGACCGTATTCTACTCACAGAAAACTGGGCAACCATTTTGGAGTGTGTGCACTGGAATTGGGGCGACACCACGGCCCCAAGATGCAACCCCGCTTGTACACAGCCCAAATTTTGTCGCATAGAAACAAGTGGGAGTGTACCAAAAACCACCCCCCACAACACCACCAAAAAATAATTTTCATAACAATATATGCCCACATATCTGTAGGGTGGCCTCCACACGCACAAACAAAAAAACCGCACACACAAACACCCGCGAAACGCGCGCACCGCCGCATGCATACCCCCCCTCCCATAAAAGAGCTAAAGAACCCAGAAGCATTTGCCCAAAGGCCGTTTTCGGACCTTGCCGGCCCGCACTTTTTTCCCCCGTTCCCGACCCGGGCACTAAAGGAAACCCCTATTACTTATGCAACAAACCCGGGCAACCATTTTGGATGTGTGTGGCACTGGGAACCACGGCCCCAAGATGGGAACCCCGCTTTTACACAGCCAAAGTTTTTCGCATAAAACAAGGTGCGTTACCAAAAACCACCCCTACAACACCCTCCAAAAAAAATTTTAAACAATAAACATGCACCACAGTCTCTGTAGGGTCCTCCACCCCGCACAAACCCAAAAAAAAAACCCCACACACAAAACCACGAAAGCGCGCACCGGCATGCATACCCCCCCTCCCATGAATAAGAGCTAAAGAACAGAACTTTTTGACGCAAAGGCCGTTTCGGACCTTCCGCCCGCACTTTTTCCGCCGTTCCCGAGCCCAGGGGGACTCACCGTATTCACTCTAGCAGACAAACTGGGCAAAAACCCTTTTTTGGGGTGTTTTGGCACGGAATTGTGGCGACACCACGGCCCCAAAATGGGCAAAACCCCGCTTGTACACCCCAATTTGTCGCAAGAAACAGAGTGCAGTGTACGCAAAAACCACCCCCACAACCCACCCCAAAAATAATTTCAAAAATATCATGCACCACAATCGTAGGGGGCCTCCCACACGCACAAACACAAAAAACCGCACACACAAACACCCGCGAAAGCGCGCACGCGCGCAGCATACCCCCCTCCCCTTAATAAAAAACAAAGAACTAGAACATTCTGACGCAAAAGGGCCCTTTTCGGACCTTTCCGCCCCCACTTTTTCCCCCGTTCCAGAGCCCAGGGCACTACGACCGTATTCTACTCTATGCAGACAAACTGGGGAACCATTTTGGGTTGTTTTGGCACTGGAAATTTTGGGCGACACCACGGCCCCCAAGATGGCAACCCCCCCTTTACACAGCCAAAATTTGTCGCATAAAACAAGTGCATGTACGCAAAACCCCCCTACAAACCCCCAAAAAATTTCATAACAAAACATGCACCCCATAAACTGTGGGGGGCCTCCCCACCCAAAAAAAACAAAAAACCCCCACACACAAACACCACGAAAGCGCGCCGCGCGCAGCTACCCACCCCCCATGAATAAAAGTAAAGAATAGAAGCATTCTGACCAAAGGCCGTTTCGGGGCCTTGCCGCCCCGCCTTTTCCGCCGTTCCAGAGCCCAGGGCACTACGACCGATCTACTTATGCAGACAAACTGGGCAAAACCCTTTTGGATGTGTGTGGCACTGGAAATTTTGGGGACCCCGGCCCGCAAGAGGCCAAACCCCGCTTTTTTCACACCCCAAATTTTTTTCGATAAAACAGAGTGCATGTACGCAAAACCACCCCTACAACACCCTCCCAATAAAAATTTCATAACAAAATCACACCCCAAATAACTGTAGGGTGGCCTCCACACCACAAAAAAAAAAAAAACCGCAACACCAAACACCAGCGAAAGCGCGCACCGCGCTGCATCCCCCCCCCATGAATAAGCTAAAGAACTAGAAAAATTCTGACGCAAAGGCCCCTTTTTCGGGACCTTGCCGCCCGCACCCTTTTCCGCCGTTCCAGAGCCCAGGGCACTACGACCGTAATTCTACTCTATGCAGACAAACTGGGCAACCATTTTGGTGTGTTGGCA
>JASPKP010003429.1:0-2500 GCA_030674155.1 Stramonita haemastoma
CATCATATTATTATTATTATTATATTATTATTATTATTTATTATTATAAGTGTAATTTGTTCTATTTTATTATATTATTATTATTATTATTATTATTATTATTATTATATTGTTATAAGTGTAATTTGTTCTTCTCTTCATTGAATATGTATACATTATCACAAGCTGTTTTGCCATAATGTTGCATGGTATTACCATAATACACTGACCCATTGTTGTTTCAGTGTTGTTTCTTTTTTCTAATATTTCACAACTAGTGAACTTTTTAAACAGTTGCATCCCGTTATCTTTTTTTTTTTTAAATAAATTTTTCATCTGTTCGACATAATGTTGAAGAAAATTCATAGTTAAGAGTAAAGTTGCATGACATTAATGAAAAGGTTGACTATATTTTTACTTCTGTGAAATCCTGTGTATGAACGTACTCTATTGATGCAAATTATATATGTTAACTTGCAGTTGATTTTGTTTGAAATCCTCCATGCCCCAAGAGGGGTCAAAGGCGAATTAAATCTTGAATCTCAAATCTAAATCTAGAAATGTATGAGAATGGGAGGTTGAAAGCTTGGTTTTACCAGTACCTAGCTTAGAAATATTTCTGTATAACGTGGGAAAGTCTTTGAAACTTTAGAGGTGTGATCTGAAAACAGGATGTCATGTCCCTTTCTGTGAGTTTGCAGGTAGGCTGGTGCAGAGCCAGGTAAAGCCAGTGTGTGTATTGTATGGTTGAAGCCAGTGTGTGTATTGTATGGTTGAAGCCAGTGTGTGTATTGTATGGTTGAAGCCAGTGTGTGTATTGTGTGGTTGAAGCCAGTGTATGTATTGTATGGTTGAAGCCAGTGTGTGTATTGTATGGTTGAAGCCAGTGTGTGTATTGTATGGGTGAAGCCAGTGTGTGTATTGTATGGTTGAAGCCAGTGTGTGTGTTGTATGGGTGAAGCCAGTGTGTGTATTGTATGGGTGAAGCCAGTGTGTGTGTTTGTATGGTTGAAGCCAGTGTATGTATTGTATGGTTGAAGCCAGTGTGTGTATTGTATGGTTGAAGCCAGTGTGTGTATTGTATGGTTGAAGCCAGTGTATGTATTGTATGGGTGAAGCCAGTGTATGTATTGTATGGGTGAAGCCAGTGTGTGTATTGTATGGGTGAAGCCATGTGTGTGTATTGTATGGTTGAAGCCAGTGTATGTATTGTATGGTTGAAGCCAGTGTATGTATTGTATGGTTGAAGCCAGTGTATGTATTGTATGGTTGAAGCCAGTGTATGTATTGTATGGTTGAAGCCAGTGTAATGTATTGTATGGTTGAAGCCAGTGTGTGTATTGTATGGTTGAAGCCAGTGTGTGTATTGTATGGTTGAAGCCAGTGTATGTATTGTATGGTTAAAGCCAGTGTGTGTATTGTATGGTTGAAGCCAGTGTATTTTAAAGAAGTGTTTCTTGTGGGTGTTTTGTAATACTTTTTTTTTGGGGGGGGAGGTTAAAAATGAAATAAATAAAATAATGAAATAACGTGAAAATGCCCCTCTCTATGTCTGTCTCTGTCTGTTTGTCTCTGTCTGTCTGTCTCTTTCCCCATCCCTCCCTCTTAGCATTATTTTTTTTTGTCTTATGTATACTCTGTAAGTTGGATTTCTGAGATGGTGTTTTGCTAAGAATTAGTTCTTTTTATTGACATTGGCTTGATATGTTCCATTGATGATATCATTTTAAAGAAGGGTTTCGTTTGGGTGTTTTGTTAGACTTTGTTGATTGGTCTATTTTGATCATGATGTAACATGTAAGATTCTCTCTCTCTCTCTCTCTCTTCTCTCTCTCTCTCTCTCTCTCTCCTCTCTCTCTCTCTCTCCTCTCTCTCTCTCTCTCTCTCTCTCCCCACTTTCACACTCACATAAATAATATATCTTAAAGCTATCATTGGATAAAAATATTTTGGTTCCTAAATCGAATTTGAAATTGTATTCTTGTTGTGGAAGAAAGGGCGGGCTGTGTTTGGTGAGTTATTTGTTTGGGTTTTTTTTTTCCATCTTCGTTTGTTTTTTTTTCCTCACAAATATGTTACGCCTTTTTATATTTATGTTCTTGAACATGACTTGAAAAATGTTATGTTTGGGTGTCACATCATAATGTTGATTTTCTAAATGTTTGTTTGCCTTTAGTTGTTTTTCTTTTTCTTCATAATGTTGTTTAACAGTAAGACAGATTTGTGGAAATGTTTTGATATATATAGATAGATAGATAAATAGATAAAGATAGATATTTGTTTGGGTTGATTTCTTCTCTTTTATCTCCTCTCCATTCTAATCTATTTGATTTATTTCATTATAGTCAGTGTATCTGTCTTGACATTATTGTTTGGGTCAGTGAGGCATTGTGTGTTTATTGAATACATATCTACCTCTTTTGTTTAAATTATTATCAATGCATCCAGTGGGGATTATGCATTTGTTGAATGCATACCTATATTGTTTTTAAAAATCATAGGTTTAACCTTTATTGTTGGT
>JASPKP010003429.1:5000-19837 GCA_030674155.1 Stramonita haemastoma
TCTGTTTTGTGTGTGTGTGTGTGTGTGTGTGTGTGTGTGTGTGTGTGTGTGTGTGTGTGTGTGTGTGTGTGTGTGTGTGAGAGTGAGAGTGAAAGAGAGAGAGAGAGAGAGAGAGAGATTTGTTTTCTCTCACAGGTAGTTTTTTTCTGCTCTTCTTTGATGATGATGAAGACATATTGTCACAAGCAGTTTGGCCATAATGTTACTTCGTATTGCCATCATACATTGACCCATTGTTGTTTCTTTGTTGTTGTTTTAAAAAAAAAATTTTTTTTACAATTTTTAAGCAGTTACACCCAGTTGTTATGTTTGTTATTCTAACATGTGTTCAGCATGGTGTTCAGCTGCAGCTCAGTTTTGCACAAATGTTAGAAGAGGGATTGACATGACAAGGGGTGGACATCTTGAAGCATAGGATAAGCTACCTTTTATTCTTTTAAACTGTGTTCAATTTTTTAATAAAATATAGTATTAGTTTCACCGAGATAATATATCGTATCGTAACAACTTCTTATGACAATTTGGTTTAACATTATGCCCTAAAATGCGTGGATGTGTTATTCTTTTAGATTGTGTTCAATATTCTGATAAAATGCAGTACTAGTTTTAATTGATATTCATTTTGTCTTTACCTACAGTGTGTTATAACAATTTGGTTTATGTCATAAAATGTTAGCGTGTGTGTCATGTGTGTGTGTGTGTGTGCGTGCGTGCGCGGTGGTGTGTGAGTGTGGATGCATTGCATTCTGGTGCGTGTATTGATGTTTGTGATTTTGCTTTAGTGAGTCAATGACTAGCTGATGTATTGCTGATTTCTGGGTGCTTTTATTGTGATGGTGCGTTCTGATATTTGGCTACTGTGTTGTGGGACTTTTTTTTTTTTTTTTTTTTTAGTTTACCTTTTTAATGTCTGGCTTTTACCCGCTTGAATTTCTCTGTCTGTGAGATAATACAGTGTTTTTGAAGTGAAGTTTGTAATTATGAGTGATTTGAGTATTTATTGGGGAAGGGGGTGGGGATATTGGGTTGATGGATTGCATACTGATTACAGACTTGAATAATGTGTTTTTTGTATAGTGTGATTGAAGGGCTTGGGTGTACAAACTGGGGTTTGATGGATGCATCTGATGAGACTTGATATCGTTGTTGTGTGCTTTGTTTTCATGTAATTGGTTTACCATTTACTTGGAGATCGAGCATAATGTGATAAGACTTAAGTGCTTCTTTTTTTGGTGTGTGTGTGTGTGGCATGCGTGCGTGCGTGTGTGGTGCGTGTGTGTGTGTGCGTGTGTTGGTGGGGGGGTGGGGGGGTCATTACTTTTGGTATGTTATTTTTCTCTACATTGATGATAGAGAAATGGTCACAGCTGTCTTGCCAGTGTTGCCTTGTTGTTGATGTATTGGCATGATACATCCACCCACCCCATTGCTGTTGTGATGTATTATGATACAAATTATGCGCTATATTTGTATGATAAATTGGCATGATACATCCACCCTCCCATTGTTCACTGTTGTTGATGTATTGGCATGATACATCATCCCATTGTTGATGTATGCTGATAATCATATTGTGATGTATGCATTCACATCCCCATTGTTGATGTAATTGGCATGATACATCCACCTCCCATTGTTGATGATAAATTGGCATGATACATCCATCCCTGTTTGTTGATGATAAATATGTGATGATTGACATCACTCCTCCCCATTGTTGATGTATTGGCATGATACATCCATCCCACCCATTGTTCACTATTCTTTTGTGTTGGTTCTTTTATTTTTCTATATTTTAAACAAGTTGAAAATACTTGCACACGTTATCTGACCTTTTGTAATTGTTCATCTTATATTTTTTATGATGTTTTAGCTGCAGCTAGATAAGTGAAGTGAAAATGTTTCTGATCTCTTCTTGTTTCCATGGGATTGCTGTGTGCCTGTTTCTGATGTACACTTGATTTGTATGTTTAAATTTCTGTGCTAGCAATGTACACTTAATTCTGGTGTGTGTGTGATATTTCTTGCTTGTGGGGTACACTTGATTTTGTGTTTGATATTTCTTTGCTTGTGGGGTACATGGTTTCTGTATGTTTGATATTTCTGTGCTAGTCAAAATTCAAATTCAAAATACTTTATTATCTCTAAAACACAGAAATTCTGGTGGTTACCAAGCCATAGATAAAAACAATAACCACACAAAAACAACATCAATATAGCTCAACACAGGTTCTGAACATCAGCACGCACCCATCACAGCACAAAGAGCACCCACAAGTCAGCAACACCTCAGCCAGCCGCAAACTCACCAAGTAAAAATCACAAACATTGGTGTGGGCACCAGTATGCCCACATCCACACATACACACTCACACACAGTGATAAGTGTTTTCTGATGTCATTTCTGTTCATACATGTGCAGAGTGGGGGAGAATTGCTTCACCCCTGGACAGACAGAAGCCTTTGCCCTCTACAGACACTGACTGCCTGCTGCCCTGTGCCCCCCCCCCACTGACTGCCACCCCCCCACGCAGGACCCGACGCGCCCCCCCCCCGCCACAAAGGTTTATTTATTTGATTATCATTATTAATCAATGGAACAAAACAACAGGCTTTTCACGTCCGGTGAGCGAAAGTCATCTGCACACGACACGATGGCTACTCTTATGAAAGCGACAGATTTACTGTGCGCAGATTTCTGCTGCAGTTCGCACACCTTGTTTAAAGTTCATCGAAGTTTCAAAATATGAGGAGGTGACAGCCCCTATATGGCCTATGTGGTTGGCGGGGCTATAAGCAACATCATTGGATTGGAATTGGTCGCTTTACACTGTCAGATGTGTCTGGGAAAAATAACTGGCATACATGTCCTTTCCAGCTCTCTCGTGAGCCGTACGCTTGGTCTGTAGGGTTATTTATTCGTCCCACACTTTCTTCCTCAGGTCGCTGAATAGCGTACTACACCTTTGAAGAGGTGCTCCCTGTCTGGTTTTCTTTACCACAGGCACACAAGGGGAGAAGGAGCAAGTTTCAGCTTTGTGGTAGTTTAGCCTGTTGTGCCCAGTGCAGAGTCTTAGAATTATGACTATGACATGACATGACATACTGGCATTGTCTAAGATGAACTGAACTTTTCTTCTTTCTTCTTTCTTCCGCTTTCTTCTTCTTCTGTTATGTCTTTTTCTGACTTTCTTCTTTTTTTGGTTTTTTTTTACTTTTTGTTTTCTTCTCCTCTTCTTCTTCTTCATTCTTTGTTGCCTTCTTTTTTTCCTTCTCCCCTACTTTTTAGTTTTTCCTTCTCCAGTTTTCATCACATCATCATCATCATCATCATTGTCACCCTTGTTTTTGGTGGTGGTAGTTTTTGTTGTTGTGAAGTCTGTTCCTCTTCTTGTCTGCCTGCTTTGGTGGTCAGACGGTGGGAGACGGGATAGCCTAGTGGTTCAGAACATTGCGCTCGCAATTTGACGACCTGGTTCGATTCCCGTCGAGGAGAATTTTTTCCAGGAGTTAAAACTGTGCTGACTCTACTCTCCCCACAAGTCTTTGGATGAAATGTAAACTGAGGCCCGTGTGCGAAACGCACGCAGAACATCTTGCGCACACGTTAAATCCTGTTCCGCTTTTCGTAAGAGTATGCCATTGTGTCCTGGTGGGAACAGATGACAATATTTACAAAACTGCATACACGGGGACTGGATTAAAAAAGCCACGAGTTTGATTCCTTATTCGTCTATGAAATAAATGGGAATAAAAAAATTAAGTAAACACACGGATAGAAAAGATATCCCCCTCCTCCTCTCTCTCTCTCTCTCTCTCTCTCTCTCTCTCTCTCTCTGTTACCCTTGAAAAATAAAAGATTTAATTCATAAAGATTATTCTCTCTCTCCAAATGGAAGTAGGTGTATACATGATTTTAGACAGTGTATGTATGTATGTATTTCTAGGAAGTAGGTGTATACATGATTTTAGACAGTGTATGTAATGTATTTCTAGAGAAGGGAGTGTTCAATAAGAATGTAATATAATAAGGATAATAATAATAATAACATGGAATTTATATAGTGCTATATCTTGAAAAAAACAAATCAAAGCGCTTGCATTCGACCTATACGACACACAAGCAATCAGTAACAATTTATGATCATGTGTGTGTTGCCAGGTCTGTTTATTTAGCCCATGTGAAGACACAGGAGAGGCAGGGACAGTGCAGCAACAGGACTGGAGGGAGGGAGGCAGCCCTGAAGCCCAGGAGAGAGAGAGACTGAGGAGAAACAGGCTGACAGCCAATGCAGGAGGGAGGAACAGGTACTTAGGCTGACAAGCATTATCCATTATCCTCGATATAAAAGAGTGCATAAATAAATAAATAAAAATAAATAAACGCCCACTTTGGCCTGTCCAACTACTACAGGGGATAGACAGGCAGGCCTGACCACAGAATTTTACCCCCAGAATGAAAGAAAGTATTTAGCTGACTCAAGACTCAAGAATACTTTAATGTCTCAATTTGAGAAATTATGAGTGGCATTCTAAAATCACAATTACACCCATGCATAGTTAAACAGAAGAAAAAGTAAAAAGCAACACAGTATCTTAATATCGACAATACCCTGCGTCACATGCACACATGTACGCACGCTCGCGCACACACATATAATTGAAGACCACACGCTCGCGTATTTATCACGCACTCGCGCTCGCATATCAATAATAGTTAAGAGTAACAAAGCAAAATTATAATGCAATAATTATTTTAACACATCTAATCAAATATTTCATCAGCATAATCAATGTATATATTACTGGTACAAGTATTCCTACATTAAAATGCAGAACATGACAAAACATTTTGATAAAAAAAAAATATAATTCAACACCCTTTCTACTCTTCACCCAGCACAGTTTACACTTATTCATTAACTGGTACTTTAGATAAAACGTACACACACACATGCACGCATGTAGACACACACACACACACACACACACACACACACACACACTCTCTCTCTCTCTCTCTCTCTCTCTCTCTCTCTCTCTCTCTCTCTCTCTCTCTCTCTCTCTCCCCCATCTTCCTCTGAGGTGCATACTTGAGCATACACTGTTATTTTGATGGATATATAAAACATATATACACACACATGCATAGAAATATATATTTTGTAATAAAAAAAAATCAACAGTGATTTAGAAAGTGAATTTATTTGTTAATAAAAGAGAGTTGATGTATTCCATTACTAAGGATAAAACCTCTGGTATCCTTAAAAGGAGGAATGGCCTTGATATTTTAATTATCAGAATAAAAACAGTAGAAAATATGGCCTGGATTTTTTGATTATCAGAATAAAAACAGTAGAAAATATAGCCTTGATGTTTTAATTATCAGATAAAAAACAGTAGAAAATATGGCCTTGATGTTTTAATTATCAGATAAAAAACAGTAGAAAATATGGCCTGGATCTTTTAATTATCAGAATAAAAACAGTAGAAAATAGAAAAGACAAAAATGCAGGAAAAAGGAGAGGTGTGGAAAAATGGCTGTTGTCCCCAAGATAGCAGGTTTGGACAGACCAAAGGAGGTAATAAGTCACTGGATGCCAAATCCACTGCCAGTCACTAGGATGTTGGCCCAAGGTTTGTTTTCCCGTTCAACTGTTTTTATTTATTTATTCTTTTATATCAAGGATAATGGAATAAGCAATCATGTGCTTTTTTTCATCCAGTCTCAGCGTGTATGCAGTTTTGTAAATATTGTCATCTGTGGGGATCAGTGTGTGAAACTTAGCCAATATCATGATAATGGAGAAAAAGCACTACCAACATCAAATTGCATAAAACACATGTCTCGCTTTTAATTAAATGAAAAGAAAATTGTGCACAACATTTATGTAAGAAAAACAACCAAAAAACAATGGCATAATGATTTACAGGCACGCACATGCACACAGGTGCACGCAAATGTCACCAATAGGCTTTATGTCAAGGGAAATAAATATATGCCTTAAATTTCAGTGAAACTGTATAACAGAACACAAGAGGGATTATTTTATCCCCTGAGAGAGAGAGAGGAAATTTTCACTCTAGCACCAGACTGGAACTTTATGAAAAATCTTAGAAAAAAAACAGGATGTCAGCTGAGGTCCTACAGGCAGGGAACTGGTTAATTAAACAAAAGAAATAGAGATGTATTCAACAAACGCACAATCCTCAACTGACCTGAACATTAATTAATGTCAAGACAGATTAACTGATTATAATTAAATGAATTAAATAGATGAAGATTGAGAGGAGACAGCAGAGAGGAGAGCAACTCAAATTTTTTTTTAAAAGTATAATATATCAAAACATTTTCACAAATCTTTCCTAGTTTAAAACAATATTATGAAGGAAAATTTAAAAAAAAAAAAAAAACCTAACAGCAAACAAACATTTGAAATATCAACAACTTTTATGATGTAATGCCCAAATATAACGGTTTTTTTCAAGACTGTTCAGTGCCATTGAAGACGGGTAGGGGTCAAGTTGTCAATTTTGACATTTTGATTATTAAACTGTACGCGTTATTCTACCTTTTAATAAAATATCAAGACATAATCTGTATTCATTTTGCTTTTAAATGTGTTTTGAAAAAAACCCAACCCCTTATTTTGTCAACCAGTTATGAGAATAAACTTGCCCATTTCTCATTTTGTCACATCCTGCAATCTATCATTTCAATTTGTATTAATTGCGCAGAATTGTCGATTTTCAAATTATTTTTTGTATTGAATAGCCTTTTTATTGCGGATTAATAACTTGTCAATAACTAGAAATTGATTTCTCATGCAATGCGACTCTTTATGTGGTGGAGCGTCACAAATAAATAAAAATAAATAAACACAAGGCAGCCTGACCACAAAATTTTTACCCCCAGAATGAAGGAAAGTATCTAGCTGAGAGTTGATGTCTTCCATTACTAAGGATAAAACCTCTGGTATCCTTAAAAGGAGGAATGGCCTGGATATTCTAATTATCAGAATAAAAACAGTAGATAGTAGAAAAGACAAAAATTGTGCAGGAAAAAGGAGAGGTGTGGAAAAATGGCTGTTGTCCCCAAGATAGCAGGTTTGGACAGACCAAGGGAGGTAATAAGTCACTGGATGCCAAATCCACTGTTCACTAGGATGTTGGCCCAAGGTTTCTTTTCCCGTTGAACTGTTTTTATTTATTTATTTATTCTTTTATCTCGAGGAGAATGGAATAAGCAATCATGTGCTTTTTTTCATCCAGTCTCCACGTGTATGCAGTTTTGTAAATATTGTCATCTGTGGGGATCAGTGTGTGAAACTTAGCCAATATCATGATAATGGAGGAAAAGTACTACCAACCGCAAAATGCATGAAACACACAACATTTATTTTTAAAAAATAACGAAAAAACAACAATGGCATAATGATTTACGCACACAGGTGCATGCAAACGTCACCAATAGGCTTAATGTTAAGGGAAATATATGTGCCTTAGATTTAAGTGAAACTGTATAACAGAACACAAGAGGGATTATTTTATCCCCTGAGAGAGAAAGGAAATTTTTCACTCTAGCACCAGACACGAACTTAATGAAAAATCTGGAAAAAAAAACCCAAGGATGTCAGCTGAGGTCCTACAGGCAGGGAACTGGTTAATTAAACAAAAGAAATAGAGATGTATTCAACAAACGCACAATCCTCAACTGACCTGAACAGTAATGTCAAGACAGATTAACTGATTATAATGAAATTATTTAAATAGACGAAGATTGAGAGGAAACAGCAGAGAGGAGAGCAACCCAAACCAAAAAAAAAAGTATATCAAAACATTTTCACAAATGTTTCTTACTTTAAAACAATATTATAAAGGAAAATTATGAAAACAAAAACAAACCTAACAGCAAACAAACATTTAAAAACCAACAACATTATGATGTAATGCCCAAATATAACGGTTTTTTTCAAGACGTGTTCAGTGCTATTAAAGGTAGGTAGGGGTCAAGTTGTCAATTTTTGAAATTTTGATTATTAAACTATACCTGTTATTCTACCTTTTAATAAAATATCAAGGCATAATCTTTATTCATTTTGCTTTTAAATGTGTTTTGAAAATACCCAACCCCTTATTCTGTCAACCAGTTATGAAAATAAACTTGTCCATTTCTCATTTTGTCACATCCTGCAGTCTATCATTTTAATTGGTAATAACTTTGCACAGTATTGTCTGATTGTCAATCTGTTTTTTGTATTGAATAGCCTTTTAATTGCAGATTAATAACTTGTCATTAACTATAAATTGATCTCTCATGCAATGCGACTCGTTTTGTGGTGGAGTACCAGAAATAAATAAATTAATTAATTAATAAAATTAATAAACAAATAAATAAAATAAATAAACAAATAAATAAAATAAATAAACAAATAAATAAAATAAATAAACAAATAATTAAAAATAAATAAACACTCACTTTGTCCTGTCCAACTACTACAGGGGACTGACCACGAAAAATTTTACCCCAGAAAGAAAGTATCTAGCTGAGAGTTGATGTCTTCCATTACTAAGGATAAAACCTCTGGTATCCTTAAAAGGAGGAATGGCCTTGACATTATAATGATCAGAATAAAACGGTAGAAAATATGGCCTTGATTTTTTTAAATTGGCCTTGATTTTCAGAATAGTCTATCAGAATAAAAACAGAAAATATGGCCTTGATATTTTAATTATCAGAATAAAAAACAGTAAAAAAAAAAAAAAAAAAAGAGCAGGAAAAAGGAGAGGTGTGGAAAAATGGCTGTTGTCCCCAAGATAGCAAGTTTGGACAGTCCAAGGGAGGTAATAAGTCACTGGAGGCCAAATCCACTGTCGGTCACTAGGATGTTGGCTTAAGGTTTCTTTTCCCGTTGAACTGTTTTTATTTATTTATTTATTCTTTTATCTCGAGGAGAATGGAATAAGCAATCATGTGCTTTTTTTTTCATCCAGTCTCCGTGTGTATGCAGTTTTGTAAACATTGTCATCTGTGGGGATCAGTGTGTGAAACTTAGCCAATATCATGATAATGGAGAAAAAGGACTACCAACAGCAAATTGCATAAAACACATGTCTTGCTTTTAAATGAAAAGAAAATTGTGCGCAACATTTATATAAAAACAAACAAAAACCCCCCTAACTATGGCATTATGATGTACACACGCACGTACACAGGTGCATGCAAACATCACCAACAGGCTTTATGTCAAGGGAAATATATGCCTTAAATTTAAGTGAAACTGTATAACAGAACACAAGAGGGATTATTTTATCCCCTGAGAGAGAGAGAGAGAGAGAGAGAGAGAGAGAGAGAGAGAGAGAGAGAGAGAGAGAGAGGAAATTTTCACTCTAGCACCAGACGCAAAATTATGAAAAATCTGGGAAAAAAACAAGGATGTCAGCTGAGGTCCTACTGGCAGGGAACTGGTTAATTAAACAAAAGAAATAGAGATGTATTCAACAAACACACAATCCTCAACTGACCTGAACACTAATGTCAAGACAGATTAACTAATTATAATTAAATAAATGAAATAGATGAAGATTGAGAGGAGAGCAACCCAAACAAAAAAAATGTATCATATATATATATTTTTTTAATTTTGTACCACTTTATGTCAAGCAGATTTCTCTGCGTGAAATTCCGGGCTGCTCTCCCCAGGGAGAGCACGTCACCACAAGTGCAGCGCCTACCCTTTTTTTTTTTTTCTTTTTCCTGTATGCAACTGTATTTTGTTTCCCTTTTAGAGTGGCCATATATATATATATATATCAAAACATTTTCAAAAATCCTTCTTACTTTAAAACAATATTATGAAGAAGATATAAAACAAGAAAAACAAACCTAACAGCAAACAAACATTTTAAAAATGAATGAACATTATGATGTAATGCCCAAATATATCATTTTTTCAAGCCGTGTTCAATAACAGGAGTTCAAAAGTAAAAAAAAAGGTGTAATATATATATATAAGGAGAAAAAAACAACAAAAATGTAATATAAATATATGAGGGGGGAAAAAACGCAAACACCGCCTGTCCTTATTTAGACGACAAGAATACAATTAAAATTTCAACATAAAGAACCAAAACAAGTTTAGGATAGTGTAATATGTGAAAGTGGAAAATAGGAAGAAAGAGAGAGAGAGAGAGTACACCTCCAGTTTGGATTATCAGAAGAAATAATATCTATCATAACACCCTCACAGAAATCTCTCTGATCATCAGATACTGCTACCAATAAGAGAAACAAAAACACAAACAAACAAGCAAAGAAAAACCCAACAAAACATGTTAGGATGTATAGAAACATCTATATAAAAGATTGTCAAAGAATTGGACATAATCTAGCACATTTTTAAATCGTTGAATGTGTAGACATGATGTAGAAACCAAGATAGCATCATTTTAGAACAGTAGTAAACACAAAATTACAAAGTTTAACATAGCACCTAAAACAATTTTTGCTGATAAATGTTCCAGTTTTTGCCAATATCAATTGTGAATTGTGCTCAATCCATAGCATAATATCTAAAACAATAAACTAGAATAGTTTATCAAACCAATATCCCACCCAGTCCCTTTCAAACTGATTTGCACACATCAACTTACAACATTGTCTCACTCCACTATAATTTGATCATCACCAAAAAGTGATAAATTAGAACATGCATAAGTGAACAATGACAAATACAAGTGACTCTAGAATGTAAATTATAACTCTTTTTGTGGGCTTTGATTATTTCATCTTAAAATAAGATCTTTTAGAAAGAGAGAGAGAGAGATATTTCCAACAGGATGAAGAGAGAGAGAGTGAGTTATGGTTCAATGTGACAGCAGTGTAGTGATTGTTTAGTAGTTTGATAGTTCAGTGACTGACGTGTGACTCTTATGATGCTGATAGTTCAGTGATTGATGTGTGTCTCTTATGATTCTGATAGTTCAGTGACTGACGTGTGTCTCTTATGATTCTCATAGTTCAGTGACTGACGTGTGTCTCTTATGATTCTCATAGTTCAGTGATTGACTCTTATGATTCTGATAGTTCAGTGACTGACGTGTGTCTCTCATGATTCTGATAGTTCAGTGATTGACGTGTGTCTCTTATGATTCTGATAGTTCAGTGACTGACGTGTGTCTCTTATGATTCTGATAGTTCAGTGATTGACTCTTATGATTCTGATAGTTCAGTGACTGACGTGTGTCTCTTATGATTCTGATAGTTCAGTGATTGACTCTTATGATTCTCATAGTTCAGTGATTGACTTGTGTCTCTTATGATTCTGATAGTTCAGTGATTGACGTGTGTCTCTTATGATTCTGATAGTTCAGTGATTGACGTGTGTCTCTTATGATTCTGATAGTTCAGTGATTGACGTGTGTCTCTTATGATTCTGATAGTTCAGTGATTGACGTGTGTCTCTTATGATTCTGATAGTTCAGTGACTGACGTGTGTCTCTTATGATTCTGATAGTTCAGTGACTGACGTGTGTCTCTCATGATTCTGATAGTTCAGTGATTGACTCTTATGATTCTCATAGTTCAGTGATTGACTCTTATGATTCTGATAGTTCAGTGACTGACGTGTGTCTCTTATGATTCTGATAGTTCAGTGATTGACGTGTGTCTCTTATGATTCTCATAGTTCAGTGACTGACGTGTGTCTCTTATGATTCTCATAGTTCAGTGACTGACGTGCGTCTCTCATGATTCTGATAGTTCAGTGATTGTCTCTTATGATTCTGATAGTTCAGTGATTGACGTGTGTCTCTTATGATTCTGATAGTTCAGTGATTGACTCTTATGATTCTGATAGTTCAGTGATTGACGTGTGTCTCTTATGATTCTGATAGTTCAGTGATTGACTCTTATGATTCTGATAGTTCAGTGATTGACGTGTGTCTCTTATGATTCTGATAGTTCAGTGATTGTCTCTTATGATTCTGATAGTTCAGTGATTGTCGTGTGTCTCTTATGATTCTGATAGTTCAGTGATTGACGTGTGTCTCTATGATTCTGTGTGCAGGGGGTGTCCATATTGAAAGAGACCCAGGCATTGGCAGCCACCGGCCACAAGAACCAATGTTCACATTGTGCCCCGATCACCCCACAGTGAAATGAACTGATGCAGTGGAGTGCAGTGTAGTTTGCACACAGTGCAGTGTTGTCCATACCCTCTTCCCTCCCTCCACCCCTACTGCTGAAATAAAAGCTCTTCATCAAAACCACAACCACACCCACCCCCCTCTCCCTTCACTTGATGTAATGTACCCGACAACTTTTTTTTTCTCCAGTTTCTGTACAGGGGGTTTCATGCACACACGTTTCACATGTGGTGTTGTATTGACTTGCGTTTGTGTTCCTGAGTGAGTGTGTGGGTGTGTGTGTGTGTGTCTGTGATTGTGTGGGTGGGTGTTTGAGAGTGTCTGTGATTGTGTGGGTGTGTCTCTGTGGGTGGGTGTTTGAGAGTGTCTGTGATTGTGTGGGTGTGTCTCTGTGGGTGGGTGTTTGAGAGTGTCTGTGATTGTGTGGGTGTGTCTCTGTGGGTGGGTGTTTGAGAGTGTCTGTGATTGTGGGTGTGTGTGAGAGAGAGAGAGAATCAGAGAAGTCGTACATGTCAATTTTCCACATCAGAATGAAAAACTGGTGACACCAATCCATCCCAACCACCTGCATTCTACTGCTGTTCTTCAGCTGCCTGTATCCAGATGTCTGTAGTTCAAAAGTGGAACATTGGAAAAGGGGGGATTTTAGGTGTGTTTTTCTGTCCTCAATGGTCCGTTGGTGACATTTTATATTTAAGAATTTGCCCACCAGTAAAGTTTTTTTTGTTTTTTTTAATTAAAAAATTGCCCACCAGTAAGTTAGCCACATTATGCTTGGCATTACGACTTCAGGGACGATGTTGAAATATACCTTTGCATGTTTTCTACATTTTGTCAACTGTTCATACTTACACACAGTGAGACTATAAACCAAGGCCCCATGAGCAAACGCATGCAGAACATCTTGCGCACATGTTAAAACCCGCACATGTTAAAACCCGGTTCCGCCTTGCCTTTCGGAAGAGCAGGCCATTGTGTGTCGGTAGGAGCCGATAACAAAATTATTTTTAAAAAATTTTAAAACCCAGCATGCACACAGGTGTTGTGTTGAGACACCATATCCCTGAGGGGATAAAATAAAAAAAAAATAATGGGTAGGCGCTGCATTTGTGGCCACGCGCTGTCCCCGGGGCTGCTGCAGAGAAATCTGCTGTGACATAAAGTGGTATAAAATAAAATAAATGAAATAAACTCTCTTCAGTTAATTCACCCTAGGCTGCACTGCTCAGAGAATGGTGGGGCAGTGTATGTATGTGTGGGGAATTTTAACAATCTGTAGTTTTGTTGTATTATTGCCCACCCCCTGCAGCCACGGCAGATTTCTCTGCAGGAAATTTGGGCTGTTGCCCCTGGGAACAAAAATGTACACAGGGACTGCATGTAGAAAGTACAGGAGTGCTGATTCCACCATATGTGAAATGAAAGAATAAATTATAGGCTTAAAAAAATAGAGACATCTGAATACAGGCTTCTGAAATACAGCCACCTGAATACAGGCTTCTAAATTTGACATCCAAAATACATATAAAATAATCTAGACAGAAAAATATTTTTTAAAATCTAGTATAAACATGTAATGGGTGTACAAATGAATACAGGCTTCTTAAATACAGCAATCCAAAATAAATATAAAGCAAGTATAAACAAAGTAGGGTGTACAAATATTTTTAAAAAAAGACTTGGTCAATCGTTTAAAATGTATTTGTTTAAAGTACATGTAAATGCAGGTATTACTACACACATGTAATTACTGACATCGTGCATAAAATATCAGAAATACACCATCTACTATAGGTATGAATAAAAGATGAGGCTATAAAAAAAACAACCCAGTAAACATCTGGACATCCACTATAAATTGGCATAGACATTCCAAATGGACTTGTTTAAACAACCACCAAGATGCTCGATTGAGGTTCCCAGTGAACATCACATATATTTTTCACAATATAAATACATTTTAAAGCCACAACATCAAAGTAGAATTGTGCAATTGGGAAGTTCACCTGCCAAACAATAAGAGGTTCAGGGTTTGATTCCCAGCCTTGCCCTTCCCAATTTGATGAGAAAGTCGAACCATATCAAAATCCAAGAGTATGCTACTACAATTGAGGCCCTGTGTGGAAATGGAAACAGCACATCTTGTGTGCTCGCTAACAACCTACTCCACCTTCCAGAAGAAGAAGCCATTTTTGAGTGGGTAGGAACAGATGATGATGTGGAGCAGTGGTCTAGGTGGTCACGCGCCTTGCCTAGAAAGCAAAAAGTCCGTAGAAAGCAAAAAGTCGGGGTCGGAGTGTGCAGTGGTTCGTACCTTGTTTGGGCCCAAAATTTTTTCCCCTTCCATTACACCCTGAATGGTGGTCTGGGCGCTAGTCTATACGAGAAGACGATAAACCAAGGTCCCGTGTGTTACACATCACTATTTAGGGCACGTATATGAACCCACGGCAACAAGGGGGTTGACCCTGGCAAAATTCTGTAGATAAAAGGGAAACCTACACATTTGTATGCTGAAAAGAAAGGGTAGTAAAGTACAAAAATAAACGTACTTGGATGTTGCTTTTATGCACACTATTCCTTCATTCTGCTACCTAAAGTAAGGGGTGGGTGTGAGTTAAGTAAGCATAAAATACTGCCGTTGTTAAACCTTGGAGCTCTAGCTGAGGACTAAGCTAATAAAGAACCAT
>JASPKP010003430.1:0-12500 GCA_030674155.1 Stramonita haemastoma
CTTCTCTCTCTCTCTCTCTCTCTCTCTCTCTCTCTCTCTTCTCTCTCTCTCTCTCTCTCTCTCTCTCTCATCCTTGTGTTTGTGTGTGTGTGTGTGTGTGCGCGCGCGCACATGTGTGTGTGCGTGTATGTGTGTGTGCATGCGTGCGTCCGCGCCTGTGTGTATGCTTGCACTTATATATAAACTTATGTTCTCTCTCTCTCTCTCTCTCTCTCTCTCTCTCTCTCTCCTCTCTCTCTCTCTCTCTCTCTCTCTCTCTCTCTCTCTCTGGAATAACTGGAGTTAACATCAGTGCTGACTCCACTCTCCCCAAAAGTCCTTCGGATGAGACTGTAAACCGAGGCCCCGTGTGCGAACGCACGCAGAACACCTTGCGCACACGTTAAATCCTGTTCCGCTTTTCGTAAGAGTAGGCCATCGTGTGCCGGTGGGAACAGATGACATTTACAAAACTGCATACACATGGGGACTGGATGAAAAAAAGCACAAGAGTGCTTATTCCATTATCCTCGATATAAAAGAATCAATCAAATCAAATAAATCAAATCAAATCAAATCTGTGTGTGTGTGTGTGCGCGCGCGCGCGCTTTCATTCCACTCCCCCTGAGTTATATAGGCACTGCGTTGACATTGTCAGACACTACATCTTGGCCTGATTTAACCTGATGGAGTCCACCTCTTTCCATGCCGCAATTGCATGCTAGGCATCCTTCTTTCACTTCTCAGCTAGAGCTCCAAGGTTCACCAATGATGAGATTTTGTTTTTGCGACTGTTTTTGCTCACCATTAAGGTAGCTGCATTCTGACCAGGGATGTATGCTGGGTATGTTCGTGTTTCCGTAACCCACAGAATGCTGACATGAATTATATGATCTTTAACGAGTATACGTGATCTACTGCATGTATATGATTATATGCAAAAAAGAGAATTAAGGTACTGGCAAGTCTACACGTGAAGCTGACCTGGAAGATTGATAAAATTCCTATTCATGATTTCACCAAATGCTGCCAAGATTCAAACCCAAGACTTCATGGACCCATGGGATTGAAATCGAACGGTCTTAATCACTGGGCTAAGGCGTCCATCGTATGCTAGGTGTAACATTTGTGTCATCCATGCCACCAGCCATGGGTGGCCTACTCTTTCACAACACAAAGCAGGGAGGGAGGGGGGGAGTTGTTTGTTATTGAGCGAATTTTGTATTGACTATTTAATTAACGTTTTTCTTTTGATTGATAAAACTCTATCTGTCCCTCTCTGTCTCTGTCTCTGCCTCTCTTTCTCTGTCTCTGTCTCTGTCTCTCTCTCTGTCTCTCTCTGTCTCTCTCTGTCTCTCTCTGTCTCTCTCTGTCTCTCTCTCTCTCTCTCTCTCTCTCTCTCTCTCTCTCTCTCCTCTCTCTCCTCTCTCTCTCTCTGTTTTAGTATCTTTTTATCTTGATGTTTTCCCTGAAAAGGGCGGGGACTGGATGTAAAAAAGCACATGAGTGCTTATCTATTATCCTCGAATAAAAGAATTTTGCCTTGCCTCTCTCTCTCTTCTCTCTCTCTCTCTCTCTCCTCTCTCTCTCTCTCTCTCTCTTCTCCTCTCTCTCTCTCTCTCTCTCTCTCTCTCTCTCTCCTTCTCTCTCTCTCCTCTCTCTCTCTCTCTCTCTCTCTAAGCAAATTAATGCTTATTCAATGTACCATCTGGAAATAAAAATTTGATTTGATTTGATTTACAATGGGGATGAAAAAGGGGATGGCAATACTTAACTGTATTCTTTGGGAACCAAGATTATCATCAAAAGATTAATAGAATCTAAGTTTCAACGTAAGCGCAAGATGCTCTACGCATGTTCTTGCACGAAATTTAGGCTTCATCATCTTATGCAAAAGACTTTCAGGGTTATGGAGTTGGAATCACCGTAAGTAACAGCACAGAAAATTCTCCTCACACAGACACCACAGACTTTTGAAACCACAACCTCAAACTAACCAGTCGCTAATCAGACTATGTAACCACTAGGCTATTCTGCCTTCTTGCCAGTTCTCCCTCCTCCTCCCCCCCCCCCCCCCCCAAAAAAAAAAGAAGAAGAAATGCATCCCCGGCGGGATTCGAACCCGCGACCTCTGGATTAGAAGTCCAGCGCGCTATCCACTGCGCTACGGGGACTGCTATGTGACACAGTGATAACAGTAAATGTGACATCAAACTGAATATTGAACACAATGTAAAAAGATCGTGCTGACAGCTGTCACCTGTAGGCCTATATAAAATAAGATAGGCCTAGACAGTAAAAGCTATAAAAAAAAAAAATTGTAAAAAGGACACAGTTGGTGATGGTTGGTTGATGCTACAAATCTAAATGGAAGAGCTGCCCTGGGATCACAGTACAATCAAACCCAACTAAAAACTACAGATGTCCAGGTTTTACTACTTCTACTGTGTTAGGAGGGGGGAGGGGGCAGGCAGGTGGGGAGGGGGGTAGAGGGGCAGAGTGGTTAGAGGGCTACGCTACTCTTGTGCTCTGATGCATTCTGAGGGAAAAGGTTCTAGTCCTCGTCGTCTAAGCCGTCCTTTGAGGGGGATTTTTTTTTATACAATCCCTGGAGTTAACATTGGTTCTGACTCAACATTGAGTTAACCCTGCGATAGACTGGCATCCTATCCAGGGGGGAGTCTATGACTCTCAGTCGCTTAACGCCACAGAAACCGGGATAAGCACCGGCCTGATGTGCCTTAGGCTCGGGACAGACTTAAACTTTAACAACATTGAGGGGGATTTTTATACAATCCCTGGAGTTAACATTGATTCTGACTCAACAATTGACGGGGATTTTTATACAATCCCTGGAGTTAACATTGGTTCTGACTCAACATTGACGGGGATTTTTATACAATCCCTGGAGTTAACATTGGTTCTGACTCAACATTGACGGGGATTTTTATACAATCCCTGGAGTTAACATTGGTTCTGACTCAACATTGAGGGGGATTTTTATACAATCCCTGGAGTTAACATTGGTTCTGACTCAACATTGAGGGGGATTTTTTTTATACAATCCCTGGAGTTAACATTGGTTCTGACTCAACATCGAGGGGGATTTTTATACAATCCCTGGAGTTAACATTGGTTCTGACTCAACATTGAGGGGGATTTTTATACAATCCCTGGAGTTAACATTGATTCTGACTCAACATTGAGGTGTGTTTTTTTTAATACAATCCCTGGAGTTAACATTGGTTCTGACTCAACATTGACGGGGATTTTTATACAATCCCTGGAGTTAACATTGGTTCTGACTCAACATTGACGGGGATTTTTATACAATCCCTGGAGTTAACATTGGTTCTGACTCAACATTGACGGGATTTTTATACAATCCCTGGAGTTAACATTGGTTCTGACTCAACATTGAGGGGGATTTTTTTTATACAATCCCTGGAGTTAACATTGGTTCTGACTCAACATTGAGGGGGATTTTTTATACAATCCCTGGAGTTAACATTGGTTCTGACTCAACATTGAGGGGGATTTTTATACAATCCCTGGAGTTAACATTGGTTCTGACTCAACATTGAGGGGGATTTTTATACAATCCCTGGAGTTAACATTGGTTCTGACTCAACATTGAGGGGATTTTTTTTATACAATCCCTGGAGTTAACATTGGTTCTGACTCAACATTGAGGGGGATTTCTTTTATACAATACCTAGAGTTAACATTGGTTCTGACTCAACATTGAGGGGGATTGTTATACAATCCCTGGAGTTAACATTGGTTCTGACTCAACATCGGGGGGATTTTTATACAATCCCTAGAGTTAACATTGGTTCTAACTCAACATTGACAGGGGGGGGGGGGGTTGGGGTTCTGCACAATCCCTGGAGTTAAGTACACATATTTTGTTCCTTGACTAGTACTCTGAGGTTTAGCAATGGTCATGTTTTTTGTGTATGCCACTGTTTCTCCGCCCCCCCTCCCCCCCCCCACTCCACTTCGGAGATCCTGTCTTAACAGGACACCTGTGTGCATGTAGTTTTGAAGATGCTGTCATCTGTTCCTACCCGTATGAAACAGCTTACTCTTTCCAAATGCGGAATAGGTTTTTAAAGTGTGCCCAACCTGTTCCGCATGCATTTGCACACGGGGCCTCAGTCTATGGTCTTATGCAAACCACATGCCATTATCTTCAAAATAAGAAGAAAAATAATTAAACATGAAATTTTAGTATTATGGCCAAGTGATGACACCCCGAAGAAAGACAATGAGACAAATAGGCAGGCAGAGAGACAGACAGACTGACAAGCAGACAAACAGCGGACAGGCAGGCAGGCAGGCAGGCAGACATTTTTCCTTTGAAAAAAAAATCAAAAGTAAGGACTTTTCTGGACTGAAACAATAACCACTAGGCATATCAGAAATGGCAGTTGTATTGAACTTTGTTGCATTGTATTGTATTGTATTGTATTGTATTGTATTGTATTGTAGTGTAGTGTAGTGTAGTGTAGTGTAGTGTAGTGTAGTGTAGTGTAGTGTAGTGTAGTGTAGTGTAGTGTAGTGTAGTGTAGTGTAGTGTAGTGTAGTGCAGTGTAGTGTAATGTAGTGTATTGCATTGCATTGCATTGTATCGCATTGTATCGCATTGTATCGCATTGTATTGTATTGTATTGTATTGTATTGTATTGTATTGTATTGTATTGTATTGTATTGTATTGTATTGTATTGTATTGTATTGTATTGTATTGTATTGTATTGTATTGTATTGTATTACATTCTATTGTATTGTATTGCATTGTATTGCATTACATTCTATTGTATTGCATTGCATTGTATTGCTTTGCATTGAGGTAAATTGCAGTGCATTGTATTGTATTGTATTGTATTAATTGTATTGTACTGCATTGAAGAGAGCATGTTGCCACAAGAGCAGAGCTACCCGTCTTTTATCATCAAACAACTCCGTTTTTTGTGTGTATTTGTTTACCTATAGATAAGAGTTGCACATTTTCCACAGAATTTTGTGAAGGACAATTTTCTTCTTGTTGCCTTAAGTTCTTTTACATGCACTAAATGCATGTTGTACACATGCTCTCAGTTTATCATCTCAGACCATCAATGAAGGTTTAGTGGAAGGAGGGGGGAGGGGGGAAAGTATGGGCTCACACTGGGATCGAACCCACCGTTTTTGCTTTCTGAGTGGGTGCTTAGCCTCCAGACCCCCAATCCATCCAAACTCCGCAGCAAACACTTCCCTCAGACACACACACACACCTCGAACCCCCACCCTCAGAGGGGTGGTCTAAAGGTAACCCACCTGCCTAGAAAGTGAAAAGACCGGGTCAGAAGTGTGCGGTGGTTTGGTCCCCCTTTGCCAAAAACTTTTCCCTCATTCATTGAAACATGAGTGGTGGTCTGGGTGCTAGTCTTTCGGATGAGACGATAAACCGAGGTCCTGTGTGTTACGCAAGATTATTAGCGCACGTAGAAGAACCTACAGTAACAAGAAGAGAGTTGTCCTTGGCAAAGTTCTGTAGAAAAAGTAACTCTACTAGGGGAAAACAATACAGTTGCAGACAGGAAAAAATAATAATGGGTGGCCCTGCTCTTATGGTAACGCGCTCTCCTCGGGGAGAAGAGCCCAAATGTCACACAGAGAAATCTGCAGTGACTTAAAGTGGTATAAATAAATAAAACAAAAATAAAGTCATAAACCACAGGATCTAATTATCAGGCTACGCGACCTCCTCCCCGCTCCCCACATTCAAGATGCAATGTGATGCTATTTTTCAAGTGAATCACGAGAAGACCTCTCCAACCAATGGTATACAAGGTTATATAGTTAGGGTGACAGTGGTGCAGTTATAAAAATAGAAATACCATGACATCATTTTTTTTCTTCTAAAATCTAAAAAAACCCATCTTCTTAGATTCTCAACTTTTCAGTTCTTGATCAACACTACAAACCCTAACACCCATTGGCCCCCCAAAAGTAACTGTTGCAGTTGACCTAGTTCACTTTCACAACTTTTTACTTTTCCACTAGGCCTACTAGCCTACTCCCTACCCGCCCCCCCCCAACCCCCCCTCCCCCCCCCCCCCCCAACCCTGTCCCTTACCAAAAAAAAAAAAAAAAACCTTCCATCCCCAGCGGGATTCGAACCCGCGACCTCTGGATTAGAAGTCCAGCGCGCTATCCACTGCGCTATGGGGACTGTTATCCGTAACAGCAATAACAGTCAATGTGACATCAAACTGAATACACGTATTGAACACAAAGCCTTTAGATCCTGCAGACAGCCAGCTGTCACCTGTAAAAAATTAGATGCGCCACAAACCTGAAGATACAGAATAAAGATACAGAAGAAACAAACATAAGAATACGGAAGATACAAACCTGAAGATACAGAAGATACAAATCTGAAGATACAGAAAATACGAACCTGAAGATACAGAAAATATAAACCTGAAGATACAGAAGATACAAATCTGAAGATACAGAAGATACAGCGTGAAAATACAGAAGATACAAACATGAGGATACTGAAAATACAAAATTGAATACAGAAGAAACAAACATGAGAATACAGAAGATACAAACCTGAAGATACAGAAGATACAAACCTGAAGATACAGAAGATACAAACCTGAAGATACAGAAGATACAAACCTGAAGACACAAAAGATAAAAAAAACAACTGAAGATACAGAAGATACAAACATGAAGATACAGAAGATACAAACCTGAAGATACAGAAGATACAAACCTGAAGATACAGAAGATACAGACATGGAGATATACAAGATACAAACCTGAAGACACATAACATACAAACCTAAAGATACAAAAGATAAAAACCTGAAGATACAGAAGATACAAAAGATACAAAAAAGATACAAAGATACAGAAGATACAAAGATACAACAGGTACAATCCAAAAGATACAAAGATACAAACATGAATATACAGAAGATACAAACCTGAAGATACAGAAGATACAACGATACAAAAAAGATATAAAGATACAGAAGATACAAAGATACAGAATTACAAACCTAAAGATCATACAAACCTCAAGATGCAGGAGGAGCACTAATTGTACTGTAGGCCTGCTATGCACACAACGGGCCCAGTGGGTAGAGCCTATGATAGTAACTGGGTGAGGGTGCTGGTTGAAATCTCCACCCAGGTGTCTACTAACAATGGACTTTGTATTGTCTTGAATTGAGTTGGATTGAGTTGGACTGGACTGTTTTGTCTTGGTCTGTAGTCTATTGTTTTGATTTCTATTTATATTGTATTGTATTGTATTGTATTGTATTGTATTGTATTGTATTGTATTGTATTGTATTGTATTGTATTGTATTGTATTGTATTGTATTGTATTGTACATCCCACCCAAAAAATTATTAAAAGCCTAAAAGCGAAAAAAAATAATCACATACGAAAAATCTCACCATTGGTCTGCCTCAGAGCTCTAGCTGGGGAACATCAGCAGCAACAATAAAAACTCACCAAGAAAACTGAAGATACAGAAGATAAAACCTGAATGTACAGAAGATACAAAACTGAAGATACAGAAGATACAGCCTGAAAATACAGAAGATACAAACATGAGGGTACTGAAGATACAAAACTGAATACAGAAGAAACAAACATGACAATACAGAAGATACACACCTGTAGATTCAGAAGATACAAATGTGAAGCTACAGAAGATACACACCTGAAGATTCAGAAGATACAAAACTGAAGATACAGAAGATACAAACCTGAAGATACAGAAGATACAAAACTGAAGATACAGAAGATATAAACCTGAAGATACAGAAGATACAAAACTGAAGATACAGAAGATACAAAACTGAAGATACAGAAGATACAAACCCAAAGATTCAGAAGACACAGAAGATACAAAAGATACAAACATGAAGATACAGAAGATACAAATATGGAGACACAGAAGATACAAACCTGAAGATGCATAACATAAAAATCTGAAGATACAAAAGATACAAACCTGAAGATACAGAAGATACAAAGATACAAAAAGATACAAAGATACAGAAGATACAAACCTAAAGATACAGAAGATACAAACATGAATATACAGAAGATACAAACCTGAAGATACAGAAGGCACAAAGATTTAAAAAAAAGATATAAAGATACAGAAGATACAAAGATACAGAATTACAAACCTAAAGATCATACAAACCTACAGATGCAGGAGGACACTAATTGTACTGTAGGCCTGCTTTGCACACAACGGGCCCAGTGGGTAGAGCCTATGATAGTAACTGGGTGAGGGTGCGGGTTGAAGTCTCCACCCAGATGTCTACTAACAATGGACTTTGTATTGTCTTGAATTGAGTTGGATTGAGTTGGACTGGACTGTTTTGTCTGATACTGTAGTCTATTGTTTTGTATTGTATTTATATTTAATAATAATAATAATAATAATAATAATAATAATAATAATAATAATAATAATAATAATAATAATAATAATAATAATAATAATAATAATAATATTAATAATAATAATAATAATAATAATAATAATAATAATAATAATAATAATAATAATACATGGAATTTGTATAGCGCTATATCTTGCAAAAACAAATCAATGCGCTTGCATTCGACCTACACAACACACAACCAGCAACAATTTACAGTTTTGTCAAATTCGAATGTACACACACACACACGCACACACGCACGCACGCACGCACTCAGCACGCGCGCGCACGCACACACACCTACAAACGTTATGCACTTTGGCAGGCGGATGTTGAAGGCGGGACAGGTAAGAGATGGAAGCGGAAGGAGAAAAACTTAGGTTTGAAATAAGTGTGTCTTGAGGTTGGATTTAAAAGTGTCATAAGTAGGCTTTTGCATGAGGGAGAGAGGAAGGTCGTTCCAGATCGATGGACCAGAAACAGAGAAAGAGCGGCGGCCAACGGTAGATAGGTTGAATCTGGGTATTCTTAAGGACAAAGTATCTGCCGAGGAGCGGAGGGAGCGAGAAGGTGTGTACAAGTGAAGACATTCACAGAGGTAGGAGGGTGCAGTATTGTGGAGACATTTGTAACAGAGGGTATTGATCTTGTAGTTTAATCTCTGTGGTACGGGCAGCCAATGGAGAGATTGCAAGAGAGGGGTAATGTGCTCAGATTTTTTCTTTCTGAGGACCAGACGAGCTGCAGAGTTTTGTATACGTTGAAGGGAGTGGATGGATGATGCTGGCAGACCAGTCAAAAGAGAATTGCAGTAGTCCAGACGTGAGAGAATAAGAGAAGTGACAAGTTTGGATGTTGCATCAGTGGACAGGTACTTTCGAATTGCCCAAATACGCCGTAGTTGATAGTAGCATGACTGACAGATTGTATTGTATTGTATTGTATTGTATTGTATTGTATTGTATTGTATTGTATTGTATTGTAATGTATTGTATTGTATTGTATTGTATTGTATTGTATTGTATTGTATTGTATTGTATTGTATTGTATTGTACTCACTCACTCACTCACTCACTCACTCAGTCAGTCCCATGTCCCAAAGGACGTAGGGGGACATGAGAGAAGACGCATCAGAGATCTTTTCCCATGCTTCACGATCCTGTGTGGCTAGTAGGAGGTGTTGCAGGGGTTGGGCGGTCCAGTCTTTGATGTTGTCAACCCATGATTTCTTTTGGCGGCCTCTTCTTCTTTTGCCCTCGACTGTTCCTTGCAAGATGGTTTTTGCTAGGGTGTTGTGTCTTGTGGTGTGACCAAACCACATCAGCTTTCTCCTCTTTATGGTGGAGAGCAAAGGCTCTTGGGGGCCCACACGCTTTTTGATTTCTTCTTTCACATAGTTATTGGTCTTGTGTTCTTTGTATGATATTTTGAGGAGTCTTCTGTGGCACTTGTTCTCGAATGCTTGGATTCTCCTCTCTAACTCTGCTGTCAGAGTCCATGATTCACAGCCATATAAGAGGATAGATATCACGAGGGATTTGTAGAGGTGGTATTTGGTGCAGAAGCTGATGTTGTTGCTTCTGATGATCCTCTCGAGTCTAACTAGAGCAGATGTTGCTGTTGCAATGCGAGCTTTCACTTCATTGTTTGATGTGCCATCTTTTGTTAGGATGGAGCCTAAGTATTTGAATTAGCTCACCTCTTCCAGTATTTCTCCATTCATCTTTATTTCCGTGATGTCATTACTTGCGCTGTTGACCATGATCTTTGATTCCTCTGTACTGACCTCCATGCCGTATGCGCTCGCTCGATCTGTCGGACTGTCTGTCAGGATTTGCAGTTCTTGTTTGCTGCTGCCCATGAGGTCAATGTCATCTGCAAATCTGAGGTTGCAAAGGGTCTTCCACCAATGGAGATGGAGGTGTGGTGGTTTTGCAGTGTCTCTGTCATGATGTTTTCGAGGAAGAAGTTGAAAAGTACAGGTGAGATTGTATTGTACATTGCACCCAAAACATTATTAAAAGCCTAAAAGCGAAAAAAAAAACAATCACATACGAAAAATCTCACCATTGGTCTGCCTCAGAGCTCTAGCTGGGGAACATCAGCAGCAACAATAAAAACTCACCCAGAAAACTGTCCTCAAACAGACACCTCAAACCCACACTGTCACAATTCCATCAAGTCACAAAGGAGACATTAATCACTACCAGGCCATGCGACAGCCCCCCCCCCCTTCCCCTTCCCCATCCCTCCCCCTCCCCCCCCCCCCCCCCCCCCCACCCCCCTTATGTCCTTAACAAGAAAAAAACCCACAAAAAAGACATCCCCAGCGGGATTCGAAGCCGCGACCTCTGGATTAGAAGTCCAGCGCGCTATCCACTGCGCTATGGGGACTGTTACGTACATCAGCAATAACAGTCAATGTGACATCAAACTGAATTCACGTATTGAACACAAAGCCTTCAGATCTTGCAGACAGCCAGCTGTCACCTGTAAAAAAATTAGATGCGCCACAAACCTGAAGATACAGAATAAAGATACAGCAGAAACAAACATGAGAATACAGAAGATACAAACCTGAAGATACAGAAGATACAGCCTGAAGATACAGAAGATACAAACATGAGGATACTGAAGATACAAACCTGAAGTTATAGAAGATACAAACCTGAAGATATACAAGATACAAACCTGAAGACACAGAAGATAAATTTAAAAAAAAACTGATGATACAGAAGATACAAACCTGAAGATACAGAAGATACAAACCTGAAGATACAGAAGGTACAGACCTGAAGATACAGAAGATACAAACCTGAAGATACAGAAGATACAAACCTGAAGATACAGAAGATGCAAACCTGAAGATACAGAAGATACAAACCTGAAGATACAGAAGATACAAAACATACAAACATGAAGATACAGAAGATACAGACATGGAGATACAGAAGATACAAAACATACAAACTTGAAGATACAAAGATACAGAAGATACAAACCTGAAGATACAGAAGATACAAACCTGAAGATACAGAAGATGCAAACCTGAAGATACAGAAGATACAAACCTGAAGATACAGAAGATACAAAACATACAAACATGAAGATACAGAGATACAGAAGATACAAGCCTAAAGATCATACAAACCTACAGATGCAGGAGGGACACTAATTGTACTGTAGGCCTGCTTTACACACAACGGGCCCAGTGGGTAGAGCCTATGATAGTAACTGGGTGAGGATGCTGGTTGAAGTCTCCACTCAGGTGTCTGCTAACAATGGACTTTGTATTATCTTGAATTGAGTTGGGTTGGATTGGACTGTTTTGTCTTGTACTGTGGTGTCTTGTGTTGTATTCTATTTATATTGTATTTATTGTATTGTAAATTGTATCCAAAAGGTTTGTTTATTTAAAAAGCCTTGTTACTGTTGCTTAATTTTAAATTAAACCAAAAAAAGAAGAAAAATAAGAATGATGGTGTACGTTTTTGTGAAGAGACACGCTATGCTTGAGTTTGAAATTTAGGAATCACACAATATCTTGCTTTCAAATGCACAGTCATTCTGAAAATTTGCTTTGTTCAAGGACTGATTAAAATGCATTACATATGACATTTTGGAGAAAATGGAACATCTCTCTCTCTCTCTCTCTCTCTCTCTTCTCTCTCTCTCTCTCTCTCTCTCTCTCTCTCCTCTCCTCTCTCTCTCTCTCTCTCTCTCTCTCCCTCTCTCTCCCTCCTCCACTCTCTCTCTCTCTTCTCCATCTCTCTCTCTCTCTCTCCTCCTCTCTCTCCTCTCTCTCTCTCTCTCTCTCTCTCTCCTCTCTCTCTCTCTCTCTCTCTCTCTCTCTCTCCTCTCTCTCTCTCTCTCTCTCTCTCTCTCTCTCTCTCTCTCTCTCGGCACCCCCTCCCCTCCCCCCTTCCCTCTTCCCATTCCCCTTTCTGTGACATGTGTGTCCTTGTCACACCACCACAAACATCACTGAAGCGACAACCTGATGTTCAGTCAGGTTTCCGTACCCCGACAACAGAGCCCCCTCACACAAACAG
>JASPKP010003430.1:17500-19833 GCA_030674155.1 Stramonita haemastoma
TGTTGTGGTAGTTTTTGGTTTTTTTTTTGTTTGTTTGTTGTTACTCCTGTTCTTTTATGTTGTTTTGTTGTTATTGCTTTACTCTGTAGTTGGTGGTGGGGGGGTGCTGTTTTTGCTATCCTTCATGGAAAAATGTCATTTTGTCTTGAGACGGGAAAACATTAAAATGACCCATGGTGCCCTGTGTGTGTGTGTTTGTTGTTTGTGTGTGTGTGTGTGTGTGTGTGTGTGTGTGTTTTGTGTGTGTGTGTGTTTTTCTTTCTTTATTTAACGTCTGTTTACTCAAATAATGTGAGACACAGAAAAAAAAAAAAAAAATTGTTTGCGTCTGTTGCATACTGCCTGCACGTGTGGGCTTGTAACTGTTCTGCGTGTACTGATTTGACAGTTTCTTTGTTTTCCTGCACTCGAAAACTGTTGCCTGGTGTGTTATTTTGCACGCTATAAAACCAACGAAAAAGGGGAAAACCCGAAGCAAAAAGACCAACAACAACAAAATACATACTATCGACAATTGACAAATATAGATAAACAAACAACAAACAAACAAAAAAACGTATCATATTCCCGGGGTGGTAATTGGGCTTGAGTATACACTTGATTCACAAACCTCGCTGTTATATCACCGGGCGACATACAAGGAAAGGTGAGAGATAAGGAGGTGGAGAAGGGGAGAGAGGGGGGAGAGAGACAGAGGGAGAGGGAGCGAGAGGAGAGAGAGAGGAGAGAGGAGACGAGAGAGAGGAGGGGGAGAAGGACAGAGAGAGAACAACGAAAGAAACAAAGGAACGAGATAACAAAGAGAGAGAGGAGAGAGGAGAGAGAGGGAGGAGGAGAGGGAGGAGGAGGAAAGGGGGAATGAAAGGACAAAGACAGACAAGGACCAACGAAAAAATTAAAAAACACAGACCAAAAGACAACAAAGAGACGAAAACACAGAAAAACAGGACAAAGAGAAGTGTGTGAAGAAGAAAGAGGGAGGGGGGAGGGAGAGGGGGCTCACTGTAAAACTAATCGTCTCATAACCTTTCACCTCCAAGAAAAATCACATTATGAGCTTGTCCCCAAGGTACACATGACTACACCATAAAGCGGGCAAAAGCCCTTAGATTTTGAAATATTGACGCGCATGCACAACATTTGTGTGGTGTGTGTTGGGGGGGGGGGGGCAAAGACACACACACACACACAGCACAAACCCACAAAGACCCCACACAACACAAACCCAACCCAAAACCCCACACACACACACACCCCCACACACACAACCCCCCCCCCCAAACCCCCACACAGGGTAGGGATAGTCATGGTTAAGTTGTGCATTGCGTTTGTACGCTAACCCGGTTCGAATCCGTTTAAGAGGAAATTTTTTCCCCTGAATTAACACATGCCAAGAAACAAAATTGCCCGGGTGAGAAAATAAACCCAGGAAAATCTTTCGCACACGTTTTAAGACCCGTTCGCTTTTCGGAAGAATAGGCCATGTGGCCCGTTGGAAGGATCAAAAATTTTACAAAAATGCCATACACACAGGGACTAGTGTTAAAAAAAGCAAATGGGTCTTATTTTATTTCCCAAAAAAAACAATAAAAACAAAAAAGAAAAACACACACCACAAAACCCAAAAAAGAGAGAGAGAGAAAAAAGAAGAGAGAAGAGAGGAGAGAGAGAGGAGAAAAGAGAGAAAGAAAAGGAAAAGAAAGAGGACAAAAAGACGACAGACAACAACAGACAGAAGAGACAGATAGAGAGAGACACAAGAGACAGAGAGACAGAGAGACCGAGACAGAAGAATAGAGACACAGAACAAGAGAGAGAGAGAAGAGAGACGAGACGAGACGAGACGAGACAAAAGAAGAGAGGATTTTCAAAAGTAAAGAAAAGGAAAAGAAAAAAAAGCCAAAAAAACACAAAAAGACGACCTTTGTTTGTAGAAAACAAAAAAATAGCAAACAATCAAAGTAAGACGAAGGATTCCAGGACCCCCGGAATAAAAAAAAGAACGAAAAGAAAATAAGAAATAAAGACAGAACTTAGAAGGAACGATGAACAAACGTTAAATTGAAAGGAAGTTTAAAGTAAGAAAAAGAGAGAGGAGACAGAGACAGAGAGAGACAGAGACAGAGACAGAGAGACAGAAAACAGAACAGAGAGAAGACAGAGAAAAGACAGAGAGAGGAGGAAAAAAGAAACGAACAAATAAAAAAAATCTCTTCTCCCCCTCCTTCTCTCCCCTCTCTCCCCTTTCCCTCCTCCCTCCTCCTCACTCTCCTCTCCCTCCCTCTCTCCCCCTCCCCTCCTTCCCCCCCACACCCCCCCACCCCACCCCCCAC
>JASPKP010003431.1:5000-10000 GCA_030674155.1 Stramonita haemastoma
CCCCGGGTTCAAGCCACCACCAAGACGCCCCACTCAAGGGGATTTTTTACCCTGAACTTAACATCAGTACTGACCCCACCTCCCCCAAAAATCCTTTGGATGAGACTATAAACTGATGCCACGTGCATGAAAACACGCTGAACATCTTGTGAAATCTTAAAGCCTTGTCTGCCTTTCGGAAGAGTAGGTCATTTGTGTCTTTAAAAACTGATTGCAAAAAAATGTTGGGGAAAAAAACCCTGCATGCACACTTGTGTCACGGTTAAACATCATCCCATAAGTCGGAATGTGGCTACCTTAAGTGTGGGAAGAAACGTGTCTCATACCAGAATCTCACCATTGGTGAACCTCAAAGTTTTAGCGGAGGAGCGGAAAAATACCCGAACGCTATAGTGTATATCAAGGAGATGTTAAAGATCCTGCAGTTTATGTCTAAAAGATTTTCCTTATACACATGTATACGAGCCCTGAACTTTAAAAAGAAGAAGAATTCTAAGCAGCGCAAATGCAATGCTATAAGATCATTTTTAGCATCTCCTTTTTGGACCGTGTGGCGAATAAGGAAGTGTGGAACCTCACCAGGCAGACAAGAGATTGCTATGAAGACCTCATTACAATGGTCAATACAATAGTCAATACAATAGTCGATACAATAGTCATTACAATAGTCATTACAATGGTCATTACAATAGTCATCACAATAGTCATTGCAATAGTCATTACAATAGTCATTACAATAGTCATTACAATAGTCATCACAATAGTCATTACAATAGTCATCACAATAGTCATTACAATAGTCATCACAATAGTCATTACAATAGTCATCACAATAGTCATTGCAATAGTCATTGCAATAGTCATTACAATAGTTATTGTAATAGTCATTGCAATGGTCATTAAAATAGTCAAGAAAAGAAAACTGAAGGGACACTGTACGGTCATCTCACAAGCCTAGACAGCGTCTCAAAGACCATCTGGCAAGGCACAGTACAAGACGGTAGAAAAAATTAGCATAGAGAAAGAAACGGGTAGGCTGTATCGTAAATGGTCTCTAACTACTTTTGCCGAGACCCAGGCTTTGGCATACGATCGCGACAGAAAGGAGAAATTTGGTATTCTGTCATCAGTGAAGGGTCCCCACGATCATTCTGGGTTAAAAGACTAGAGTGTAGTTCGTTGTGAATTGATTTATGTCAATATTCAGTAGCACATTCAGGAAAACACTTAAGACGTACGCTACACTTAACCAAGCTTATTGGATAAGACAGTTGGTTTATCATGGTTTACTGGTGTGGTGTACGTGATTACACCTTCGGGGCAAAAACTGAGAACTAACTTCTAAACTGCTGTAAAAGACAGACAGAATGATTAAAAATATAATTATTTCAGAGACCTTCTAAGACCCAAAACTGTGGGACTGACTGAAAGTTGCCAATTTCCCCAATTTTTACGACATCCGTCTTTCGCTCCTTTGGCAAAAATTGTCAACTTTGTTTATTTGGTTAAATTTGACTAACTTCAAATAACTATTAGAAAAAAAAAGAAGAAAAAAAAGAAAAACCAGACATGGTGGGAAAAAATATTTAACAGACCTTCTAACACACCCCAAAACAGTAGGATTGACTAAAAAAAATCGCTCATTGTTCCCAAGTTTACGACATCCGTCTTTCGTTCCCTTGGTGTATGGCGCATCTGCTTTGATGTTTTTGTGCTTCCAGGAAGTCCTCTGTCTCTGTCGGCTTGCTTCACTATCACCTACGTCCTGTGGGTTTTCCATACGCTTCCTACATCTGTGGCCAGCATGTCATGTCCTGTTTTGAAGTATCACCTTTAGCCCCTGTAGAAATTAACTTCCTGAGCATCTGATAGTACCGTTGTCATTTCATTTTTATCCGGTTCCATAGTATGGGGTTTGTGTGTTCTGCTCATGGTACTTCTTGGTATTTACTCTCTGTCCTGTTTTGTTGGTTCTGTGTCACTGGTTGGAATGGTGTTGATATTGTTGTGTTGGTAGAAGTTATGCGTGCGTTTGGACGACTAAAAGATTAACTAGTTTTGAAGAAAAGCTAAGATTTGGGGTGGGGGTGGAGTGGTGGTGGGGGTGTGCGTGTGTATGTGTGGTGTGTGTGTGTGTGTGTGTGTGTGTAGTGTGTGTGTGTGTGTGTGTGTGTGTGTGTGTGTGTGTGTGTGTGTGTGTGTGTGTGTGTGTGTGTGTGTTTGTATGTGTGTGTTAAGTATGAGTCATGCCTTTAGCCTGACCCTGATTTGAGTTTCGGCTCCTGGTAAGGTACTTTTGTCTATGTCTGTGTGTCTGTCTTTTCTTCTATTTGTCTTTGCTTTGTGTCTGTCTGACTTTATCTCTGTGTGCATGACTGCGCGTGTGTTATTATCTGGTGTGTTCCTCTGTCTCTATGTGTGTGTACAGTTTTCAAGTCACGAATATTGAGTGGTGGTATATAACCTTGTGTATCAAATCCCCCACAACATGGATTGATGACAACATACAACAGAAGCACCAGCAACTGTGTCTCAACAGTTGAGAACGACCCAAAAATCCCAAACACATCTCTGTGCCTTTCTAGACTCTTAGATTCATTCCCCTGTGGGGATACCAGGGGGTCCAGTCAGTGTGAATATCAACCCCACCTTAAAACATCAGCATATCAACAGCAAATGTCCCTCATGGGGTGATTCCGCAGGATGTTAAGCCCTATCTATCTATCTATCTATCTATCTATCTATCTATCTATCTGTCTGTCTATCTATATATATGTATATGTATGTATGTATATATATATATACATATATATATATATATATATATATATATATATATATATATATATATATATATATATATAATATATATAATATATAATATATATATATATAAACAAAATATCAATCAAAAAAACAAAAGATCAATCCCACTTTCTGAAAACTCTGTGCAAGAAAATCCCTCTTTTCTATCTCTCTTGTTTGTTTCTGCCTTGTTCCTTTTCTTGGCTATTTTCTGCCTTCTTGGTTTATTATTCCCTTTGCCTTTTTCCCAGAAAAACTGTACAAAAATAACTTGTCTCCTACGCCGAAAACAGATGTGCTGGGTCTGACTTGTCAGGCGCTTCAAGGCAGCGAGCGCCACGCATTATTTTGACAGCAAACGATAAAAGCTGTCTGGGTGTTTGTTAAAGAAGACAACATAGGACGAAATAACATTCGTTTACCTTTTTTTTCCTTTTCTTCCTAACCCTTGAGGGCTTTTTAGTGTTTTGTTGTGGGTTTTTTGTTTGTTTTCTGTTTGTTGTTTGTTGTTGTTTTATATTTGGAGGGTTGGGTGATGTTGTTGTTGTTGTTGTTTTTGTCAGTTTCTCCCTAGGGGCTATAACATTTGCATTTGTATATAATGATATTTGCATGGACGTTTTGTTTGTGCACAAGCCTTTCTGTCTCTGTCAGCTGGTTCAACTCTCAGCCTCTGTCCTCTGGGTGTTTAGGTATACAGTCCGAATCCCCGGCCAGTGGAGCAGCTAGCCTGTCTCGTTACGTTATTTATTTATGTGTTTGTTTGTTTATTTATTCATTCATTCATTCATTTATTTATTTATTTATTTATTTATTTATTTATTTATTATCTATTATTTATTTATTTATGTATTTATTCTTTTACATCGGGGATCATGGAATAAGCACTCGTGTGCTTTTTTGGCATCCAGTCCCTGTGTGTATGCTGTTTTGTCAATTTTGTCATCTGTTCCCACTGGCACACAATGGCCTACTCTTTCGAAAAGTGGAACGAGATAGCTCAGTGGTTAGACCACTCGCTTTCCCCACGCTAAGGTTAAGCAGCATCGAGCGTGGTTACCAAGTGGATGGGTGACCGTTTGCGCGCCTTGGCTTTAGTACAGTCCCCCAGATCACCCAGCTTTAAATGGGTACCTGCCTTCTTTAGGGTCAGGGAAGGTAAAGCAGCGAGGGAGAGGAGACGGGCGCCGCCTTCAATATGCTGGCCTCTAGAGAAGCTGAGATCTCTGATGCCTCGCTCCCCTACGACCACATAGGTTATGGGACACCTTTACGTTTACTTTACCTTGCTGTAGGGCATTGTGATGTACTGCAGTGCACTGTGCTATATTACATCATAATCGCATGTGTAGTGTAGTGTAGTGTAGTGTAGTGTAGTGTAGTGTAGTGTAGTGTAGTGTAGTGTAGTGTAGTGTAGTGTAGTGTAGTGTAGTGTAGTGTAGTGTAGTGTAGTTTAGGGTAGGGTAGGGTGGTGTGGTGTGGTGTGGTGTGGTGTGGTGTGGTGTGGTGTGGTGTGGTGTGGTGTGGTGTAGTGTAGTGTAGTGTAATGTAGTGTAGTGTAGTATTGTGCAGTGTGGTGCAGTGTCGTGTCGTCTCGTGTCATATCGTGTAGTGTAGTGAAGTGTAGTGTAGTGCAGTGCAGTGCGGTGCAGTGTAGTGTAGTGCAATGTAGTGTAGTGCAGCGCTCTGTAATTTCTCAAGTTGATACATTAAAGTATTCTTGAGTCTTGAGTGTAGTGTAGTGTAGTGTAGTGTAGTGTAGTGTAGTGTAGTGTAGTGTAGTGTAGTGTAGTGTAGTGTAGTGTAGTGTAGTGTAGTGTAGTGTAGTGTAGTGTAGTAGTGCAGTGCAGTGTAGCGCAGTGCAGGGCAGGGCAGCGCAGTGCAGTGCTGTGTAGCGTAGCGTAGTGTAGCGCATTTAGCAATGTTTAGTGTTGTGTAGCGTTAAAGTTAAAGTCTGTCCCAAGCCTAAGGCTCATCAGGCCGGTGCTTATCCCGGTTTCTGTGGCGTTAAGCGACTGAGAGTCATAGACTCCCCCCTGGATAGGACGCCAGTCTATCGCAGTGTTAACCCCAACACAAGGTTGGTACCCCTTTTACACCTGGGTGGGGTGAGAAAATAGCCGTAAAGTGCCTTTTCCAAGGGCACAACGCCATAGCCGAAAGCTGGGATCGAACCCGCAACCTTTAGATTACGA
>JASPKP010003431.1:17500-19831 GCA_030674155.1 Stramonita haemastoma
TAATATATATATATATATAAATAATATATATATTATATATTTTGTGTTGTGGTGTGTGCGTGTGTGTGTGTGTGTGTGTGTATAATTTATATAAATATTATACACATACATACATACATACATACATACATACATACATACATAACATACATACATACATACATACATACATACATACATACATACATACATACATACATATTCGCGGGCATGTGTGCATGAACATTTGTACACACTCAAACTCACACGACACACACCACAACTCACACACACACACACACTAATCACACCACACACACACACACACACAAACTAATCACACACACACACACACACACACACACACACACACACACACACACACACACCACACACACACTAATCAACACAACACACACACACACACACACACACACACACACACACACACACACAAACTAATCACACACACACACACACACACAACACACACACACACACACCACACACACACACACACACACACGCTAATCACACACACACACTAATCACCCCACACACACACACACCACACACACAACACACACACACACACACAACACACACACACACACACACACACACGCACACACACACACACTAATTACACACACACACACACACACCACACACACCAACACACACACACACACACACACAAACACTAATTAAACACACACACACACACACACACAACACCACTAATCACGCAACACTAATAATAGGTATCCAAACTCGTGTTAAGGAAACGCAAACACCATCCTAGCCCTTGCTAATTCTCACAGCTAGAAGTCATTGTCCTAAGCCAATCGACCAACTGGACACCAAATGCAATGACCCTAGTCCTTCAGGAAATATCAGACTCTGATATCACCGTGACATATCTTTCAACAGGAAAAACATGACATTTATAACCCTAAGCCAACGCCCCTCTTTGACAAGTTCCAGCTGTAACCTGGACAATGATTCCTACTGTCAAAGTCAAGGACCAATTGGAGTTTGGGTTTCATTCTCCAGATATGCTGCTGGTCTTGTCTTTTCTAAGTTTGGAAACAGGCTGACAGGGTTGGATAGGGTTACATACAGCTTTCTCATGGTAGGTAGTTTTTGATGTGTTTGTGTTGTGATGTGGGGGTGCGTGATATTTAGATTAGGGTAATTGCTCGTCACAAGTACCTAGTGTGGTTGTTGTATTGTATTTTGTTGTATTTGTGTGGAATTGTAATAATGTGAGATTTTGGGGTCTTTCTTCTTCTTCTTCTTTCCTTTTCCTCTTCTTCTTCTTTCTTCTTCCTTCTTCTTCCTCTTCTTCTTCTTCTTCTTTCTTCTTATCTTTCTTTTTTCTTCTTCCTTTTTCTTCTTCTTCCTCTTTTCTCTTCCTCTTCTTTTCTTCTTCTTCTAATTTTTTATCATTATTATCATTAGTCTGTGGGTGTTATTCTCTTAATTGTCTTTTCCTTTTCTTCTGTGTCATTTGAATGGTTATTGGGTTGTTCCCCTTCTTCCAATATCCCCATGGCTACTGATTTTTTGTTTGTTTGTTTGATTTTTCTTTGCTTTCTTTTTTTTGGTGTTGGGGGGAGTATTTGGGGCTTTTTTTTTCCTTTTTTCTTTCTTTTAAATTTTTTTTATTTTGATGATAATAAAAATAACCCCCTGAACCCCCCCCCCCCCCCAAAAAAAAAAAAAAAAAAAAAAACCAAAAACCCCAAAAAAAAAACAAACAAAACCTATGACATGGATACTAGGATTTTTAAAAAAATACAAACCTTTTATATTTTTATGTTTGCGTGTGTGCAAAGAAAGGGAAAAGGCAATGGGCAAAATCTGCAACACAAAGTTTTCAAAAATCCAAATGGCACCCTTTAAACCAGCAGACTTTCACAAAGGGTTTTGGGAAACTTTTGCAATCCAAGAACCGCAGGAAAAAAAAAAAAAAAAAAAAAAAAGGAGCATTACTTTTAAACCACCAAAAGTGAAACCTTTTCCTTTTTCAGGGGCAGTGTGCATTCCCCAAATCTTTTTCCCCAAAAAAAAACCATCTCTTGTCAGTTTGGATTGGCTGAAGCAAACCCGAGGTTTCAAGGGCAGATGGGTAAAGAGGGGGGGGGGAAGGATTAACTGTTGGACCCTTTGCAAAAGGGAAGGGGAAAAAATTTTATGATGAAAGAAAAAAGTTCTTGGGGGGCGGGGAAGCCCAGTAACCTTTTTACCCTTTAAAAAATGTTTCTTTATCTTTCAGAAATTTAAATATTATTTTTTTAAAAGGGAAACTGTTTTCAATGATATGTCCCGAAGACCTACTCCCATTTT
>JASPKP010003432.1:7500-10000 GCA_030674155.1 Stramonita haemastoma
CACACATTAATCCTGTTCCGCTTTTCATAAGAGAAGCCATTGTGTGCCGGTGGGAACAGGAGACAAGATTTACAAAACTGCATACACACAGGGACTGGATTTTTTTTTTTAAATGAATGCTTATTCCATTATCCTCAACATAAAAGAATAAAATTAAAATAATAAGATAAGTCGTTGTGGGATTTCTTGGCCGTTGGGACGAAGTCAAGCGAGGTCTTATTTTGGAGCGGCTTCAATCCAATCCAATGATGTGGCGGCTTGTGTAGCGGGCAGGACTGCAGCACATATTCTGTTGTCTGGCTGCCAAAGTCTTCTGATCTCATCATACCATTGAATTTCATTGAGATATGTTAGAATACAACACACTGCAGCGCAGTGCACTACAATAACATACAGTACAATACAACGCAGTACAATGCAATACAATAAGTTACACAATATTGTATGAAACTAAAGAAAGGACTGATAGCCTTTCATTTAAAATGAAAAATGAATGATCAAAAAAAAAAGAAGACAGAAACAGTAGAAAGTGGGGATGGAGATAAAAATGGTACAAGAAACTGGAACATGCAAGAATTTAATAAAGAAATCAGGTTAAGTAAATAAGAGAAAAAAATAATATCAGCTTTCGTGTGCTTGTTGTAAGAGGAGTACACCATGATTGTTTAAAGCTATTGGCATATCAAATGATTTTCTTTTTCTTGTTCCTCGGCTACAGCTCCGAGGTTTACCGATGCAATGTTGAGATTTTTGTGTTGGAAACCCGGTGGGGTTTTTTTTTGGCCAACCGTTAAGGTAACCGTATTCCGACTACGGGGATGATGTCTAAACACGACAGCGGTGTGCATGCAATTTATATACATGTATATATTTTTAATATACAAAATCAGCTGTAAATGGTACCTGCCCTCTTTAGGGTCAAGGAAAGTAAAGCAGCAAGGGAGAGAAGATGGGCACTTCCCTCAACATACTGGCCCCTAGAGAAGATGAGGTCTCTGATGCCCTGCTCCTCTACGACCACATAGGTTATGGGACACCTTTACCTTTTACCCATATTTTAAAATCCGTTCTTACCGGCATGGATGGTCTACTCTTCCACAGAATGTGGAACAGGTTGTAACGTGTGCGCAAAAAATTCTGCGTGCGTTTGCACACTGGGTCTCGGTTTATATTCTCGTCCGAATGACATTTGGAGGAGTGGAATCAGAACTGGGTAAAAAAAAAAAAAAAAAAAAAATCCGCTTGTACGGGTGGTTTGGTGGTGGTTCAAACCCCGGTTCGATCCTGGGCCATCAAATCTCAAGCACAACGCTCTAACCACTAGCCTATCCCACCCCCACCCCCTAAATCCAGTTTGTAATAAAACATACATGGTGAAAACAGTGAAAAGTGGGGGGGAGATTTTAAAAATGTGTGATGAAACTGGAACATGCAAGAATTCCAAAAGGAAATCTGGTTAGGCAAATGGCAGTGAGAAAAAAAATATTAGCCTACATGTGCTTGTTGAAAGAGGAGCAGAGTGAGACTGTTTAAAACTATTAGCATGTCAAATGGATGTGATTTTCTAGAATGAGAGACAGACAGACACAGAGAGAGATGGGGAGACAGACTGACAGACAGAGACAGAAACAGACAGACAGAAACAGACAGACAGACAGACAGAGGCAAGGCAAGGCAAGGCAAGGCAAGGCAAATTCTTTTATTCAAGGATAATAGATAAGCACTCGTGTGCTTTTTTACATCCAGTCCCTGCCCTTTTCAGGGATAACATCAAGATAAGAGGAGAGAGAGAGAGAGAGAGAGAGAGAGAGAGAGAGAGAGAGAAGAGAGAGAGAGAGAGAGAGAGAGAGAGAGAGAGAGAGAACTCGAACTCGAACTCGAACTCGAACTCGAACTCGAAAGGTTTATTCATGAAAAAAGGCCATTGGCCCATACATGAAGGGGGTTGCCGAATAACGATAACGATAATTGCTTTAAGCTGACACACGACGCTACTCCAAGCCATGGAAACCACAGCATTGATTAGTAATGTACATCGAGACACGAAACTCTTTACTGTCCAGATATGTTACGGCATTCCGAGCCTTTCTTTCGTCCAGTCTTTGTCACAAACACACCCTTAGGTCTAGGCTAGGCCTAGCCAAGAGACTGCTGTAATAGGTCTCTAAGTGTCGCTAAGTCCCTTGAAGCATACGATAGGGTCTCCGTGTGTAGTGTGTTCTGGATACGCTTCCCATTCCGCAAACTGGCGAGTTTGACACGTTCCTCTTTTAGCATGTTTTTCTCTTGCTGTTTGACAAACCAGTACACACATACTGGCTCAGTGTCTGGTTGGCATGCGCACTGGATCACAATGTCGTCTGACTCACACGTCACAATATCTTCACCGTCTGAATGATGTAGCACGGATTTTCTAAGGTGTGTATTTCTTTGTCTGTCTCTTAGCCTTCTCTGTACGGATCTATCAGTTAGAGTAGCCACGTACTGTTTGACATTTCTT
>JASPKP010003432.1:15000-19830 GCA_030674155.1 Stramonita haemastoma
CAGATGACAAAAATTTTCGAAACTGCATAAACACGGGGGCTGGATGCAAAAAAGCACGCGAGTGCTTATTTCATTATCTTCGAAATAAAACCACACACACACACACACACACACACACACACACACACACACACACACACACACACACACACACACACACACACACACATTTTTTATATTATTATTTATTTTTATTTTTAAGGCCTCAGTTGCATGCAGATCATGGAGCACCATCTTTTTCATATCTTTTTGGTGGGCGCTTCACACGTCTCTCTTCATTGGCAAAAAAACAACAACAACAACAACAACAACAACAACAAAAAGGAAAAATGTGCCCCTTTCCCTTCCCTTCTTTTCCCTGTCATCCATGAACCCGAGTCAGCACTTCTCTTACCTACCTACGTCCAGAGCACTAACTGCCCCAGTGTGAATTGCTGCCTGTGTCTATTCATGTTCAGCGGCAGTGAACAGTCGGCTGGGTTTATTGTTGCTCTAGTGTGTGCTGCTGCTGCATGCGTTTCTACACGTGTAAACGAGTGGTAAACATTTTGTCTGGGTTTATGTTTGCTCTAGTGTGTTTGTGGTAGGGTTAAGTTTTTATCCTTTAATTCTTTTAATCTGGTTTTTGCTGCATGCTTTCCTGACAATTTTGTGCCTTTGTTTCCTGGGCCTATTTGTTTTTTTTCGGGGGGGGGGGGGGGGGGGGGGGGAGGCAATCACACTTGTATTCATTTCACAACCTTCTGCTCTCGAAATTCATTCAGCGGGTATTGCAGCGTGGTCACTACAAATAAAGATGACTATTTCCTGACCTATCATCAGTCGTGACAGGACTATACCAGACTTCATTTTTAAACAGATCATCTGAATGCATTCAGGGAAAATAGAGCTAGAGATGACCTGATATCAGGGACTGTATATAACAAGGTTCACAATAGGACTATAGGCATATGGACAAATACTTCATTTGAATTCACAAAAACAGCGCAAAAAAAACCCTCTGGAGTTTTGCAAACACTAAAAAAAGTCATTTCAAAGCCATTATCCAATCAGAAAATTGGGGAAACAAGCCCTCAAATAATCTCTAGCCCAGCTTATATCAAATCATCTAAGGATTAAAAAAATATATATACAGCTTTATAATCATACCACCAGAATAAAATGAGAGGAAACTTGTAATTTATAACTAATAAACCTAACAAAACTATCAGGGCACCCAAGCACTTTTCAATGGATTGATAAAATAGAAAAAAGGAAAACTTTTTTTTATTTTTTTATTTTTTTTAGCAATGATCATTTATAGGATTATGAAAACTTTTGGAACTGAAAAAAGAAATCCGTTTATATCAATAATTATTATAATTATTATGAGTATCTTTAATATTTTTTTCAACACCTTTATAAGAGAAAAAATCTTGAAAGAAACCTATGTATAAACAAAGTCAATAGAAAATTTTGGAACATTACATGGTGATCAACTCTTCAGTATAAAGGTAGGAACCTTATTTCATGACACCAACTCAATAGGAATGAAAATTAATACTTCATACCAACTAGTTCAATAGGACGGGAAAAGCTTCATACAACACCAACTTACTACACAGGGAAGAACTGTAAACCTTGAAAAGAACTAGATTAATCTGAATCAAAATCTACACGTGGAAAGTGACACAGATGAAACAGGGCATGGACTCCATACACTACAGCAGGCCCTTTTCCCCAGTACTACAACTGTCAAGAGTTAGCTTTAGCTTTAAACTAACATTTTTCTAAAAAAAAATAATAAAAATAATTATCTATTTTTAAAAAAATTAAAAACAACAACAAAAAACATTCGTCTGGGTGTCTTTTCTCTTGCACAAATAGAAACACTAATAATGATGATGATATATGGGATTTATATAGCGCTTATACCGTTTTCTGTGGAATGAAGTATTTTCCGCTAGCCAGCAAGTCAAACCCCTCTTTCCCTTTAGTGTTGTTCTCTCATGCAACTGTTGTTCCGAGCAATGCAATCAATGTGAAGGTAACTAGGTTGGCAACAACTCAATATGGAGGGAAGAGTTTTATACCTAATAACACCTGGCTCAATAACAACTACCTAATGACAACTAGAATAAAGGAAATAACTTCTTGGATATCAACCAACTCATTCCAAGGAACAATTTTACTTTTTTTGACACCAACCCATATTAAGGAAATAATCTTTTACACGTGTACCAGCGAACTCAACCTGAAGGAAAGAACTTTTTGCTTTGATAGAACTAACTCAATATAAAGGGAAGAGCCAACTAAATGAATATGGAGGGGAAAACTTTATACTCTGATACAAAAAACAAAGAAATATGAAAGGGGAGCTCTATACTTTTGTAATAAATGAATCTGAAGAAAAAAAGTTTACAGTTTGATAACTATCTTGATACCAAGCTTGGAACTTTATTCTTTGAGCCAACTTGTTCAATAGCAAGGGGATAATTCTATTCTATGACACCAACTTATTTCATGGAATGAAAAAAAACAACAACCCAAACTTAGTGACAACTCAAGAGGAAGGAAAGAGTTCTACACTAACCAACCAAGTGACTTAATGTAAAAGAAAAAAACAACCTTATACTTGATAACCAGTAGAATTTGAAGTCAAAACTACGTGTCAAGCTATTGAGGTAAAACCGTGTAACTCTCATGCATTAAGCACTTTTTCAGTATTGCTATAATCATTATTTTTCTGCATATCATCTCTTTTGCAAATCATGTCTCTATCACGGTATTCTCCGGATTAAAATATTTCCAAGCGGTCAGTACCCCAAAACCCCTCTTTCCCTGTGCTGCTGTTCCCTTATACAGCTGTTTCCCCATACCGCAGAACTGAGTCAGAGTTAAGGAATCCGTGTCAAAGAGTTAATAGTTAGGATCAAACTGGTGAAGTGTTAGGGTTTGCGGCATGGGCAAGAACTAGGGTTAGAGTGGAGTGTTGACAGCTCCAGGGAACAGCACTACAGGGAAAAAGGAGTATCGGGAAAAGTACTGCTCTTTCTTCAAACATCCTGCACTCAGCTTGTGCATAGTTTTCTCTCTTAAGCTGATCCGGCAAAGTCGAGGTAAAATGATTTGTTTCTGAAATAGGCGATGCAATACCAGTAATGACTATGGCAAAGATTTGCATCACAACAAACGTCTGAAGCCGAGTGTACATTTCCAGGAGTTTTCATTTCGTCTCTGTTTTGTACAAGTACTTCTGATCCTAAATCATATTTAGAATTTTGAGCATTTTTGGCGCCAAAACAAAACGATGTTGTAAGCCAATAAAAGCTTTACAATGTTCTTTCAAAAGCAATCAAAATAGAAAATTGAGCGCGCTCCTCTGTGTGTGTGTGTGTGTGTGTGTGTGTGTGTGTGTGTGTGTGTGTGTGTGTGTGTTGTGGTGTGTGTTGTGTGTGTGTGTGTGTGTGTGTGTGTGTGTGTGTGTGTGTGTGTGTGTGTGTGTGTGTGTGTTTGTGTGTGTGTTTTGTGTGTGTGAGTGCCTATTGTGTTTGGGATCTAATCCTCGCCCTATCTCAGTATAAGAAAAACGTCCTCATATTACCACAAGCTGGGATATGAAGAAAATGACCTTTTACTTTGGAACCGAAAAATTAAATAGAAAGAAAAATGTTATAATACATGTAGTAGCAAAATATTCAAGAAAGAAAATACTTAGGAACTATTTCAACATGGAGGAAGATCTTCATACTTCGATACCTCTGGTACCAACTAAAAAGGTAAAGAAAAAACTTTATACTTTGATAGCAATAACTCAATACAAAAGGGTTTTTTCCCTAATTTTGACACGAACTAATTCAATATACAAGAAAGAATGTTATAAATTGATACCAGCTAACTTATTATGAAAGAAAGAAACTTTATGCTTGGACACCAAATAACTCCTCAAAAAACTCACTTTATGATTTGATGTTAACAATCACTATAAAGGGGAGACTATCATACCTTTACACAAACTGAATAGGAAAGGGAAAAACACAAAATTTAAAACTACCTCAATATAAAAGAAAAGGCTTTGGACTTTGATGCAAACTTAATAATACAAATGAAGGAATTTTATACTCCCATACTAAATAACTCAATATATAGAAAAATATATTCAATGAAAAGAAAACTCGGATACAAAATAAATGTGAAAGACAGATGTTTATACTTTGATACCAACTACTCAAATGTAAGGTAAATAAAAGTTTTATGAAAAATGATGGAACAAAAATAAAAGACCTTCATGCATATGGTAAACAGCTAACTGGATATTGGGGAAAGAGCTTTACACCTTGATATCACCTAACTAGACAAGGAGTAAGGAACTCTACACTCTGACAGTAATAAAACAATGTGAAATAACTGTATACTTCGTAATATGCTTATTTGACATGGAGGAAACAGCTTTTGCTTTAATTCTAACAAACCTGATAAAAAAATAACTTTAATATTAAGGGAAAAAAACTTGTACTTTGATACCAGTTAACTGAAGAAATGGCCTCTTCCTTGAATAAAAACTCACTCACCATATAGGAAAGAAGTTTATACTTACATACAATCTAGCCCGATGGGAGGAAGAAAACTTTACACTGATGCCAACTCACTCGATATGAAGGAAAGATTTTTATGCCTTGAAACCATCTTACCAAAAATGAAGGAAAGATTTCTATACTTTCATACCGCCTGGTTCAATATGAAGGGAAGAGGGTATAGTTTTAATACAAACTCAGTATGAAGGAAATAACATTGATACTAGATTATGTATTAGGGACAATTTTTTTACCTTGATTCCAGCGAGCTAAATAC
>JASPKP010003433.1:0-5000 GCA_030674155.1 Stramonita haemastoma
TTTTTTATTTTTATTTTTTGGCTTTGATTGGTTTTTGTTTGTTTTGGTTTTTGTTTGTATTCAAATCAAAATCTTTATTGATCCTTACTTCATATTTTCGTTTCTGAATGAATGCCTTTTTATAACATTACCTTAATATTGTATCTCTGTCTTATTTCTTACCTGTTGTTGTTCTTTCCCACCTTTTATCAAAATCTTATGTTTTATAGGACTTATTTTGATGATAGATGATGGTGGATTGATGTTTTCAGTCATCTAACCTCATCATATTCTCATGTTTGATCTTTAATTATTGCGCCTTTTTTGTTTTGTTTCGGTTTTTTGTTTGTTTTTTGTTTTGTTTTGTATGTTTGTTTGTTTGTTTGTTTTTTGTCTGCTTTTTATTCAAATCAAAATCATCATTGATTCTTACTTCTTATTTTCGTTTCTGAATGAGTGCCTTTTTTACAACATTACCTTAATATTGTATCTTTGTCTATTTCTTACCTGTTGTTTGATACTTGGTAAGGTTTTTTGCTCTTGGTAATTGGATCATTGTAATTGTTCTTGTTTAGTTGAGGCTATCTTTTTATCTTGATGTTATCCCCGAAATGGGCGGGGACTGGATGTAAAAAAGCACATGAGTGCTTATCTATTATCCTCGAATAAAAGAATTTTGCCTTGCCTTGCCTGGCCTTGCCTGGCCTTGCCTTGCCGTCTCTCTCTCTCTCTCTCTCTCTCTCTCTCTCTCTCTCTCTCTCTCTCTCTCTCTCTCTCTCTCTCTCTCTCTCTCTCTCTCTCTCTCTCTCTCTCTCTCTCTCTCTCTCTCTCTCTCTCTCTCTCTCTCTCTCTCTCTCTCTCTCTCTCTCTCTCTCTCTCTCTCTCTCTCTCTCTCTCTCTCTCTTTCTCTCTCTCTCTTTCTTTCCCTACCCCCTACATTTCAGAACTGAAGTGTGCATTACATTTGTCTTGCAGCTGTACTGGTTTACATTGGAATTCGGAATGTGCCGGCAAAACGGAGAACTTAAGGCTTACGGCGCGGGTCTGCTTTCTTCCGTTGAAGAGATTCAGGTGATGTGCTGTGCTTTTCTTGATTTTGTTTGTTGCTTTATATCTCTCTGTCTCTGTCTCTCTCCCCTCCTCTCTCTTCATCTCTCTGTCTGTCTGTCTGTCTGTCTGTCTCTCTGTCTGTCTCTCTGTCTGTCACTCCACTCTCTCTCTCTTCCTCTCTCTTTTCTCTCTCTCTCTCTCTCTCTCTGTCTCTCTCTCTCTCTCTCTCTCTCTCTCTCTCTCTCTCTCTCTCTCTCTCTCTCTCTCTCTCTCTCTCTCTCTCTCTCTCTCTCTCTCTCTCTCTCTCTCTCTCTCTCTCTCTCTCACTCTTACTGTCTCTTTTTCTCTCTCTCTCTCTCACTCTTACTGTCTCTTTTCTCTCTCTCTCACTCTTACTCTCTCTCTTCCCCTCACTCTCTCTCTCTCTTCCTCTCTCTTTTCTCTCTCTCTCTCTCACTCTTACTGTCTCTTTTCTCTCTCTCTCTCACTCTTACTGTCTCTCTTCCCCTCACTCTCTCTCTCTTCCTCTCTTTTTCTCCCCTTCTCTCTCCACTCCTCTCTCACTCTCTGTCTGCCCCCCTCTCTCTTTCCCTCACTCTCTCCACTCTCTCTCTCTCTCTCCCTCTCTCCACTCTCTCTCTCTCTTTCTCTCTGTTCACTTCTCTCTCTCTCTCTCCTCTCTCTCTCTCTCTCTCTCTCTCTCTCCATCTCTCTCTCTCTCTCTCTCTCTCTCCTCTCTCTCTCTCTCTCTCTCTCTCTCTCTCCATCTCTCTCTCTCTCTCTCTCTCTCTCTCTCTCTCTCTCTCTCTCTCTCTCTCTCTCTCTCTCTCTCTCTCTCTCTCTCTCTCTCTCTCTCTCTCTCTCTCTCTCATTTATTCATTCTTCCTAGCATTTATTCTGTTTTCTTTCTTTCTCATATATGATAAACTACTTTTAACATTTGTCAGATGATTGACCTCAACAAGGAGATGTAACAAATCTCCATCAGTATGTTATACAGATTAATTATCATAGGTAGCTGGGTTATAGGAATAAAGTATGTATGTATGTATGTATGTATGTATGTATGTATGTATGTATGTATGTATGTATGTATGTATGTATGTATGTATGTATGTATGTATGTATGTATGTATGTATGTATGTATGTATGTATGTATGTATGCATGCTTGCGTGTGTGTAGTATGTATGTATGTATGTATGTATGTATGTATGTATGTATGTATGTATGTATGTATGTATGTATGTATGTATGTATGTATGTATGTATGTATGTATGTATGTATGTATGTATGTATGTATGTATGTATGTATGTATGTATGTATGTATGTATGTATGTATGTATGTATGTATGTATGTATGTATGTATGTATGCATGCTTGCGTGTGTGTATGTATGTATGTATGTATGTATGTATGTATGTATGTATGTATGTATGTATGTATGTATGTATGTATGTATGCATGCTTGCGTGTGTGTATGTATGTATGTATGTATGTATGTATGTATGTATGTATGTATGTATGTATGTATGTATGTATGTATGTATGTATGTATGTATGTATGTATGTATGTATGTACGTGTGTGTGTATGCATGCATGCATGCATGCATGCGAATACACCCATTTACAGCTGGGTGAACTGGGGGACTGTACTGAAGCCAAGGCATGCAAACGGTCACCCATCCATATGGTAGACACACTTGATGCTGCTTAACCTTTGCACCCCAACAAACAAACAACAAAAAACAAAACAAAACAACAACACGAAAGCAACACTTTGCCAACGTATTGAATATAGTATAGTAAAAATATCATCTTTCTGTGCTAGATAGAAGTCATGAGCTGAAAATGACCTTGACTTTGCAGTATTGCGTGACGGACAAACCGAAAGTGCTGCCCTTTGACCCGTTGAAAATGGCGGTGTCTAGCTACCCTTTGACCTCCTTCCAGCCTCTCTACTTCGCCGCAGACAGTTTCCAACAGGCCACAGAAAAGATGAGGCAAGTGACAATTTTTTTTTCTTTTTACATTTATTAATAATAAAAAAAATCCCTAAAAACAAAAATCAACAAACAAAAAAGATCTTAAAAAAATTTAGGTTGGCTTTTTTTTTCTTTTTAAGCCTGGAAAAGTGTTTTCCATAACTTTACCCTCCAAACAGCTTGCCCTCCATACTTACTTACTTTCCCAGGCTTTGCGCTCTTAAAGACTAGAGTGCAACTCCATAGTCTTCCGAGACTGATGGGTGCCTACTACTACTACTACTACTACTACTACTACTACTACTACTACTACTACTACTACTACTACTACTACTACTACTACTACTACTACTACTACTACTACTACTACTACTACCTCTACTACTACTACTACTACTACTACTACTACTACTACTACTACTACTACTACTACTGCTGCTACTACTACTACCCTCTAATTACTAGGCTAGAGCTCCAAGGTTCACTCACCTATGGTGAAATTTTGTACATACGACCGGTTTTGTTTTTTCCTCCATCATGAAGGTAGCCGCATTCCGACTTCAGGGATGATGTCTAAACACGATGTGCATGCATTTTTTTTTTTTTTTTTTTTTTTACAATGTTGTCATTTGCGCCATACCGGCTGGCAAGAATGAGCCTACTCTATTTAAAGATAAATTAATGGGGAAATAGAACTGTTTGACATTTTATTCATTCTTGTTTATTTATTTATTTTATTCTTTTATATCGAGGATAATGGGATAAGCACTCTTGTGCTCTTTTTTTTTACATCCAGTCCCCGTGTGTACGCAACTTTGAAAACGTCATCTGTTCCCACCGGCACATAATGGCCTACTCTTACAAAAAGCGGAACAGGATTTGGATTTAACATGTGCGCAAGATGTTCTGCGTGCGTTCACACACGGGGCCTCGGTTTATAGTCTCATCCGAAGGAATTTGGGGGAGAGTGGAGTCAGCACTGATGTTAACTCCAGGAGAAAAATCTCCTCGTACGGGAATCGAACCCGGGTCGTCAAATTGCCAGCGCAACGTTCTGACCACTAGGCTATCCCGTCCACAAGAGCTATACATATTTCTCTCTCTCTCTCTCCTCTCTCTCTCTCTCTCTCTCTCTCTCTCTCTCTCTCTCTCTCTCTCTCTCTCTCTCTCTCTCTCTCTCTCTCTCTCTCTCTCTCTCTCTCTCTCTCTCTCTCTCTCTCTCTCTCTCTCTCTCTCTCTCTCTCTCCTCTCTCTCTCTCTCTCTCTCTCTCTCTCTCTCTCTCTCTCTCTCTCTCTCTTTCAATATAAGCATAAATAAGGTTTGGAATAGATATTCCCGCCTCAAATCTCCCCCGGTGAGGATTCTGAGTGTTACTCAAATTCCCTGACCAACACTGCAGGTGTCTGTATCTCTCGGGCCCGGTTGACACCGGGATATATTATTATGAGAGTAAGCGTAGAGGACAGCCCTCTCAAGTATAGCCTCAAACCACATGCACTTCCATAGCAGCATCATTATATAATCCTCATTCTCATCGATCATCATGCCCCCCCCCCCCCCCCCCACCCCTGCGAGAATCTGGATCTTGTGGTTGCACGAGCTACGGGACGGGATAGCCTAGTGGTCAGAACATTGCGCTCGCAATTTGACGACCCGAGTTCGACTCCCGTTCGAGGGAATTTTCCCCCTGGAGTTAACATCAGTGCTGACTCCACTCTCCCCAAAAGTCTTTCGGATGAGACTGTAAACCGAGGCCCCGTGTGCGAACGCACGCAGAACATCTTTGCGCACACGTTAAATCCCGTTTCGCTTTTCGTAAGAGTAGGTCATTGTGTGCCGGTGGGAACGGATGACAATATTGACAAAACTGCATACAAACGGGGACTGGATGAAAAAAAGTTCATGGGTGCTTATTCCATTAACCTCGATATAAAAGAATAAATAAAATAAAATTAAATAAATAAATAAATAAATAAACGGGCC
>JASPKP010003433.1:17500-19828 GCA_030674155.1 Stramonita haemastoma
ATAGGTCTACGTATAGTGGGGAATTTGCTGTCGCAGCAGATTTATATGGTTCTTTTTTGCTGGCCTTTTTTTTTTTGGCAGGGGGGGGGGGGGGGGCATCGTTTCTTTGCTAGAGCTCCGATATTCTCCAATGGTGAGATTTTGCGTATACCACGATTTTTGCCCACCATTAAGGTAGCCGCATTCCGACTTTTGAGGATGCATGCGGGGTATATTTGTGTTTTCTGGATCAAGCTGACATGAGACACAGGGATCTTTAACGTGCATATTTGATCTTCTCCATGTGTATATATACACATGGAGGGAGTTAAAGCACAGGCAGGTCTGCACTTTATCTCTACGTTAAGGGAGAAGAACCCCTCTTTCCCTGTACACGAGCACTGTACTAATTCGTATGCTTCTGTTGTCCATGTGTGGGCGTTACGTAAGGAAGGGCTAGGAGATGGTTGGATGCCCAGTAGGCCTAGTGGACAACTCTATAGGGAAAAGGCAAAGTTGGTATGGGAGATGGTAAAAATCTCCATCTTTAATTCACCAGACTCGATCCACTGAGGTTTAAACCCACAACTTCATGGACCCATGGGATTGAAAATCGGTCTTAACCACTCGGCTATAGCGTCCTTCAGAATTCTCTGTGTACAATCCAGGGCTGTACTGTCACCCAAAACTGTGTGTCTCTACAGTACCTTTACATTCACCTGCATCTTCACCTGTCCTGTAGTCCTATGGACCGTAGGGGCACCACTGAAGATTTTGCAACCATCCTCCTCCATTCCTCACGGTCCTCCCGCCCTCTGTAGCAGATCGCTCCACCCAAAGGTCAGTCCACTCTCTGATGTTGTCTTCCTATCGTTTCCTCTGTCTGCATCTTCGTTTCTGCGGTACAGCTATAGTTGTTGTTCATGTAGAGATTTATTTGTATGCCTTTGGAAGTTGTTTTTTTTTCTACAAAACTAATATTTATGGATATCTGTATCCCTTGGAAAGTGTTTTTTTTCCTCAAAACTAATATTTATTCATATTTATATCCCTTTGAAAATGTTTTTCCCCCACATAGGATGTGAGTATTAACCTGAGGAACGCCCGACAAGAAAAACAACAACAATAACAACAGCAACAACATAGCAACAACAGCATCAACAGAACAATATCAACAAGAACAACAGCAACAACAGAAGCAGCAACAACAACAACAATAACAACAACTCTCATTCAGTCTACAGCGAGCTCTATAATGTAAAAATTCGGGATCATCCTGCCTCTCTTTGCTTTATAACAGTAAGAAAGTTGACATCACACACAAATAAATGTTAAGTACATTGTTTCGCTTACACTTTTTTTTTAAAGTAAAGGTAAAGGTGTCCCATAACCTATGTGGTCGTAGGGGAGCGAGGCATCACAGACCTCAGCTTCTCCAAGTGCCAGCATGTTGAGGGTGGCGCCCATCTCTTCTCCCTCGCTGCTTTGCCTTCCCTGACCCTAAAGAGGGCAGGTAGGCCTACCCATTTACAGCTGTGTGAACTGGGGGACTGTACTGAAAGTAAGGCCCGCAAACGGTTAACCATCTACTTGGTAACCACGATCGATGCTGCTTAACCTCAGCTTGGGGAAAGCGAGTGCTCTGACCACTAGCTAAATTCTTAGTTTTAGTATCATCGCATTGCGCGAAAGAATGTTCCAAACAGTAGGGTATCTGAAGCAATTTACATTCATGTGCGTTAACGTTCATATGTTGTTTGTTCTTGTTATTGTTGTTGTTGTTTTTGAGGTCTAATCAAAGTCCTAACAAAGATTTTCGGATTTAAGGACTAAAACCCAAGCACAACCAGACGTGGGTTTTCTTTGTTGGGTTTTGTGGTTGTTTATTTGTTGTTTCTTATTTGTTGTTGTTGTTGTTGTTCGGGGGGGGGGGGTTGCAGTTGTTGTTGTTGTTGTTGGGGGATTTTCGTTCCTAGACTAGACCTTCAAGGTTTACCGATAGCGATATTTTTGCGTGTGCGACCGTTTTGGCCCACCACAAAGGCAGCCACATTCCAACTCCGGAATGATGTTTAAACGTTTGTAGGTGTGTGTGCGTGCGCGCGCGTGCTGCGTGCGTGCGTGCGTGTGTGTGTGTGTACATTCGAATTTGTCAAAACTGTAAATAGTTGCTGATTGTGCGTCGTGTAGGTTGAATGCAAGCGCTTTGATTTGTTTTTGCAAGATATAGCGCTATACAAATTCCATGTATTATTATTATTATTATTAAACACACCATTGTGCATACTGTTTGGTATTTCTTATAGTTTATTTCATTTTTGTTTTTATTTTATTTTATTCTTTTATATC
>JASPKP010003434.1:15000-19827 GCA_030674155.1 Stramonita haemastoma
TGAAGCGCTCCATGAATTCAATCCAGGGGATTATAATCCCCGGCAATCCGTTGTTTTTTAATTAGTATATAGACTGAAGGTGGAGGGAGGCCTTGAGGGATTTTAGGATGGCTTCCACCTTGAATGTTATGTCCCGTTGTAATGTGTGTGTGTGTGTGTGTGTGTGTGTGTGTGTGTGTGTGTGTGTGTGTGTGTGTATGTGTGTGTGTGTATGTGTGTGTGTATGTGTGTGTGTGTATGTGTGTGTATGTATGTGTGTGTGTATGTGTGTGTGTATGTGTGTGTATGTATGTGTGTGTGTGTGTGTGTGTATGTGTGTGTGTGTGTGTGTGTGTGTGTGTGTGTGTGTGTGTGTGTGTGTGTGTGTGTGTGTGTGTGGTATGTGTGTGTGTGATCCCTTGCATTGCAGGTTATATTGCCTCATAAATCATGTACATCACCATCAATACAAAATATTCATTTATCATCGAATTTTACTTAAAGTAGAAGGACATTAAAGCGAAGATTGCCAACGAAGTGTTCCATTCCAATACAGTATAAAACATGCTGACATAGTGATTGCAGTACACTTATCAATATTTCAATTATGTTGCAATGGCTTTTTTGTGTGCTTTTTTTTTTTTTAGCAATAAATGATGTAGAAATACAGTTAAGTATCTTCATTAGTATTAGAACAAAAGCAACAGAATAACAATAACAATAGTCTAGTTTTTGAAAAACGAAAAAAAGAAGGGGGGGGGGGGAGGGGGGGGCTACTGTTGTTAAAGAAACATAGCATCAAACAAAGATGTATTAAACAAAGTGTATAGTAAATGTGTACGGCTACATTGAGAGTCTATGGGGGGAAGCTAATTTACAATAAATAGCAGCAAAGCATACACAAGCTGAGGGAGAAGGTAGAGGAAGACAGCGTAACCATGATACATGCAAAGGGATAGCCTAGTGGTCAGAACATCGCGCTGGCAATTTGACGACCCGTGTTCGATTCCCGGTCGAGGAGATTTTTCTCCTGGAGTTAACATCAGTACTGACTCCACTCTCCCCACAAGTTTTTTTTCGGATGAGACGATAAACCGAGTCCCCGTGTGCGAACGCATGCAGAACACCTTGCGCGCACGTTAAATCCTGTTCCGTTTTTCGTAAGAGTAGGCCATTGTGTGCCGGTGGGAAGAGATGACAAGATTTACAAAACTGCATACACAGGGGTACTGGATGTAAAAAAAAAAGCACATATGTGCTTAGTACAAAACTGCATACACACGGGGACTGGATATCAAAAAGCACATTATGCGCTTATTCCATTTTCCTCGAAATAAAAGAATAAAGAATTAAAAAATAAATACCTACAGACAACCACATTGTGTTTCACTACCGCAGACTTCTTTTGAGGGGGGGGGGGGGGGGGGGGGGGGGGGGGGGGGGGGGGGGGGGGGGGGGGGGGGGGGGGGGGGGGGGGGGGGGGGGGGGGGGGAGGGGGGGGGGGGGGGGGGGGAGGAGGGGGGAGGGGGAAGGGGGGGGGAGAGAGAGAGAGAGAGAAGAGAGAGAGAGAAGGGAGAGAGGGAGAGAGAGAAGAAAAGAGAGAGAAGGAAGAGAGAGGAGAGAGAGAGAAGAAGAGAGGAGAGAAGAGGAGAGAGAGAGAGAGAGAGAGAGAGAGAGAGAGAAAAGAGGAAAAGAGGAAAACACACATACAACAAAACAACGAAAGACAACAGACAACACAGAAAAGACAACAACAGACAGAAAGACAGACAGACAACAGACACAAAATAAAAAGACAGACAGACAGAAAACAGACAGACAGACACGAAAAAGACAACAGACAACAGACAGACAACGAAAGAAAGAAAAAAGAAAAAAAAGAAAAAGAAAGAAAAAAAAGAAAGAAAGAAAAAAGAAAAAAGAAAGAAAGAAAGAAAGAATGAACGAAAGAATGATAAATAATGAATGAATGAATGAATAATGAATGATCTTTTTTTTTTCAAGGCAAGAGAGAGAGAGAAGAGAAAGAGAGAGGAGAAAAGGAGGAGAGAGAGAGAGAAGGAGAAGAGAGAGATAGAGAAGGGGGAAAAGACGAGCAGAGACAGACCAGACGACACGAGAGAGAGAGAGAGAGAGAGAGGAGAGAGAGAGAGAGGAAGAGAGAGAGAGAGAAGAAGAGAGAGAGAAAAGGGAAGAGAGAAAAGGAAGAGAGAGAGAACACGAACACTAAACCTGACACTGAACCTGAACACTGAAACTGAAATTTGGGTTTTAATGTACATCGGCCTTAGACCCAATACACTTTCAGGGCCCAAAAATGGAAAGGAAAATGCAAAAAAAAAATGAAAAAAAACTTTTCTTTAGACTTTGATACGGTTTTGCCATAGTCCTTTGGCTTTAAATAAAAAAGAAAACAAAATTTTAAAAAGAAAAATTGAAATCATTAAATAATAAAAAATAATTTTAAAAACAAAAAAAACACGGTTTTACACCCCACTCATCAATTGAAATATTTTACTCCGACTTTCATTTCCCAAAAAAGTTATGGTCCTCCATAACTACTGCATTTTTCAAAACATTCCCCCACACCCCGAAAAATTTTGGGGCCCCCAAAAATAACCTTCATTTTTACAGATATAAATCATATATAAGATTTTTCGTGCGCATTTCCATTCCTACAAAAACACACAGAAAGAGGCCCGCACCCCCCCCCCACAAAAACCCCCCCCCAAAAAACCCCCCCCCCCCCCCCCCCCCCCCACCACACGCCCCCCATACTCAACCGCGCGCGCGCACACACAACACACACACACACACACACACACACCACACACCCCCACCCCCAAACACACAAAACCACACGCAGGGCCCCACAAAGAGAGAAGAGAAGGGAGAGAGAGGGAGAGAGAGAGAGAGGGAGGGAAAAAAAAGAGAGGGGAAAAGAGAGAGGAGAGAGGAAAAGAGAGAAGAGAGAGAGAGAGAGAAAACACACAGCAGACAGACAAACAGAAAAGAAGACAAAAGAAGACAAAAGACAAAACAAAAAGAGAAAGAAAGAAAAAAAAAAGAAAAAAAGAAAGAAAGAAAAAAAAGAAAAGAAAGAAAGAAAAGAAAAAAAAGAAAGGGAGACAGAAGAAAGAGAGAAGCAAGAGAGAGAGGAAAAAAGAGAAAAAAAGAGAGAGAGAGAGAAAAAAAGAGAAAAAGGGAGGGAAAAAGGGGGAGGAAAAAAGAGAAAAAGAGAAAAAAAGAGAAAGAAAAGAAATAGAGAAAGAAAAGGGGGGAGGGAAAAGAGAGAGAGAGAGAGAGGGGGGAGGAGGGAAAAGAGAAAAAGAGGGGAGGGAGGGGAGGGAGAAGAGAGAGAGAGAGAAGAGAAAGAAAAGAGAACAGAGAGAGACAAAAACAGAGACAGAGACAAGGGGCCGTTGTAATGTAAAAAAAAAGAAAATATTTAATAAAAAAACCTCACAAAAAAATAACTCCCAGTTCAAAAAAAAAAATTTTACAAAATTTTTTCCAAAACTACAAAAAAAATTTTTTTGGGGGGGGGTAACCTGAAAAAAGGCCCCCCGGCCCCCCCCCCCCCTTTAAAAGCCCCCCCCGCCCGCCCCCCCCCTCCCCCCCCCCCCCCCCCCCCCCCCCCCCCCCCCCCCCCCTTCCCCCCCCCCTCCCCCCCTCCCCCCCCCCCCCCCCTCCCCCCCCCCGCCCCCCCCCCCCCCTCCCCCCCCCTTCCCCTTCCCCCCCCCTATTCCCCCCCCCCCCTACCCCCCCCCCCCCCCCCCCCCCCCCCCCCCCCCTCTCCCCCCCCCCCAAAAACCCCCCCCCCCCCCCCCTCCCCCCCCCCCCGGGCCCCCCCCCCCCCCCCCCCCCCCCCCCCCCTCCCCCCAAACCCCCCCCCCTTAAAAATTCCCCCCCCCCCCCCCCCCCCCCCTTTCTTTTCCCCCCCTGGGCCCATTTGGGGTGTGCAAAAAGGGGGGGGGAAAAAAAGGGGGTTGTTGTTTTGGGAGGAATGTTTCGAACGTTTTTCCCCCCGGAAATTCCCCCCCCCCCCCCCCCAAAAAATTTCCCCCCCCCCCCCCCCCCCCGGGGGTTTTTTTTTTTTTTTTTTTTTTTGTTGGGGGGGTTTTTGGGGGGATGTTTTGGTGTTGTGTTTGTTGGGTGTGTGGTGGTTTGTGGTGTGTGTGTGTGTGTGGGGTGTGTTGTGTGGTGTGTGTGGGGTGTGTGTGTGGGTGTTGTTGTGTGTGTGTGGGGTTGTGTGTTGTGTGTGGTTTTGTGGTTTTTTGATTTGTGTTGTGTTGGGTGGTGGTTTTGTGTGTGTGGTGTGTGTGTTTTGGGTGTATTTTGTTGGTTAAATGGTGTGTGTGTATTTGTGTAAGTTGTGTAAAAGGTTTTGTGTGAAGGGGGTGGGATGTGTGTGAGGGGGGGGGGGGGGGGGGGGGGGGGGGGGCTTAGGGGGAGGGGGGGGTTGAGCAAACATGCCGTGTAAAAAAATGCATGCCTGGCAGCTTGTGTGCGGCATGCTGCGGGGGTGTGGTATGGTTGTGCCTGTCAACGATGTAATGGTGCTATGCAGGTGTGTGTGTGTGTGTGTTTTTGTGCGCGTGCACGATCTTCTCTCTCTCTCCTCTTCCCTCCTTTTATCTCTCTCCCCCCTCCCCCACCCCCCACTCTCTCACACCCCAAATTTTCCCGTGTCTATTGGATACAGCATATTTTTACATGGGGGTGCTCTTTCATTGTGCTTTAATTAATTTTTTCTTTTTTTATTTTTATTTCCAGGTTTTTAGATAAGCAAACATGTTATTTACACCCCAAACCCCCCCCTTTTTCATGTAGTTTGTCATTTTAGTT
>JASPKP010000344.1:0-5000 GCA_030674155.1 Stramonita haemastoma
TCTAAACACGACACCTGTGTGCATGCTAGGTTTTTTTAAATAATAATTTTGTCATCTGCTCCTACCGGTACATGATGGCCTGATCTTCCAAAAGGCGGAACGGGGTTTTAATGTGTGGGCAAGATGTTCTGCGTGCGTTCGCACACGAGGCCTCGGTTTCTAGTCTCATCCGAATGACTTTGACATTCAGTTCGATTTTTTCGTCAAACTGGGAAGAAAGGGCGAGGCTAGGTACGAACCTAGAAACTCAGTTTACATATTGGCAGGTGAACGTCTTAACCATCCTGCCACCGTCCGAGAGAAAATACGTTGTACTGCCGTTAAGCGCCAGCTAAAGTCAGGCCCAGCGCATCTCTGGGAGAGAAGTGTTATCTTTCAAGTCTTTCTGGGAAAAAAGACAGGAGAATGGACCAAGAAGGCAGAAAATAGACATGTACGGGGTTTACAGGAGGGAAGGGAACACGGCAGAAAGAAAGAGAGGGCTAGAGAAGAGTAACTTTTCTAGCACAGAATGTCTAGAAGGTGCAGAGTCTATTTATACTGACAGACTCCTGGCGTACTCACAGGGGAGTGTTATTATACGGTACCAGATTCACGAAATATGAACACAATACACAGACTGTCTTGTATGACACAAAGAACGTTTTGTGCTCTCGTGAAAACCTGTCCACCTTTTTGGTAAAAGACTAGGTCTGCTACTACTGTAGATTGGAAGATGAAATCAATATCTAGCCTGCACTTTCATTTATGGGGGATTTTTAACCGAGGATCTCATATTCTGATTTTTTTTTACAGAGAAATCAACAATGGAACGAAAGAAAAGGCTTCTGTGTTACTTAGAATTCCGTTGTTGATTCGAGATCCAGCCCGCCATACTCTGATCTTTTATGAGTTACTTTATGTTCGTCTGACTTATGTTAACTTGTCTTCGTTCTATATTACACACATCTTCTTTTTTGAAGACTTAAGTACGGTTTTTATTCCATTTTCAAGTCTTTAATTCAGTTTGGTTTTTTTGTCTGACATAAGTTGCCACGTCTTAGTTCTTTATTGCAAACACAGCTTTTTTTTAAGATTCAAGTTCGGCTTTTATTCCGTTTTCAAGTATTTTATTCAGTTTTTTTTGTCTGACATAAGTTGGCACGTCTTAGATCTTATTGCAACACAGCTATTTTTTTAAGATTCAAGTTCGGCTTTTATTCCGTTTTCAAGTATTTTCTTCAGTTTTTGTCCGACATAAGTTAATATGATTGTCTTAGTTGTATATTGCACATATACTTCTTTTTTGAAGACTCGTTCGGCTTTTTCTCCATTTTAAAGTCTTTTACTCAGTCCTCCCTCAACGTAGTAACCATCCTGAGTTGACCCTTCTAGCTGGTTAGGGCGTTGATACTAATAACGACAGAACAAGATAATGTTTTCATCTTGCTTTAATCTGTAGACTACCGGCACCTTCCCAAAAGCGGAACAGGCTTTAACGTGTACTCAAGACAAACACTACAGCCTAGTGGTTAAGACCGAACTACTCCAATCTTGTACGTCCATGAAGTCACTGGTTCGAATCTTGACAGAGTCTGGTAAATTAAGGGTGGAGATTTTTATGATTTCCCGAGTCAATTTCGAATACAGACCTGCCAGTGCCTTAATTTCCTTCGTGTATGATTACAAGCAGAAAATCAAACACGGGCGTGAAAGATCCCGTCATTGATGTCAGCGTTAGGTGGGTTACAGAAACACGAACATACCCAGCATACATCCCCAAAGTTGGGGACGCAGAACCTCAGTTTCTAGTCTCATCCGAAGGATTTTTTCAAGGGAGTGAAGCTTGATACTGATGTTAACACCATGTGGGGAGAGAGGAGGGGGAAGGGTAAGATCCTCTTTCTTTCTTTCTTTTTTAAAATTTTATACCACTTTATATCACAGCAGATTTCTCTGCGTGACATTCGGGCTGTTCTCCCCGGGGAGAGCGCGTCGCCACAAGTGCAGCGCCTACCCATTATTTTTTTCCCCCTCAGGGATGGTGTCTAAACACGACACCTGTGTGCATGCTGTTTTTGTTTTTTTTAAATAATTTTGTCATCTTCTCCTACCGGCACACGATGGCCTGCTCTTCCGAAAGGCGGAACGGGATTTTAAAGTGTGCGCAAGATGTTCTGCGTGTGTTCGCACACAGGACCTCAGTTTATAGTCTCGTTCGAATGACTTTGACGTTCAGTTCGATTTCTTCGTCAAACTGGGAAGAAAAGGCGAGGTTGGGTACGAACCAGAAACTCGCGGTTTACGTATTGGCAGGCAAACGTCTTAACCATCCTGCCACCATCCTTTTAAAAGGGGTGCCTCGGTAGTGGCTCAAACTCCGGCTGTCAGATAACGAATGCAACGCTCTAACCACTAGGCTATCCAGTGCCCCTCCCTCCCTCCCTCCCCTCTCCCTCCCTACTTTCTCTCCTTTTCAATGCACAGTAACATTGGGTTGGTTGTGCAGCATCCACGGAGAGAATAAACATGAAGACTTCAGCAACGCTGGTGGTGTGTCTGCTTCTGGTGTCCTTCAGTATGGCGTCTGCCTCCTACGGTGGCCACTGGGGCAAAAAACTGACTGAGCGGGTGAGAGACAGAGACAGAGAAAGAGAGGGGGGGGGGTGGAAAGAGAGAAGGAGAGAGAGAGGGAGAGAAAGCGAGAGAGAGAGCGGGGGTGGAGAGAGAGAGAGAGAGAGAGAGAGAGAGAGAGAGAGAGAGAGAGAGAGAGAGAGAGAGAGAGAGAGAGAGAGAGGAGAGAAGAGAAGAGAGAGAGGACAGAGACAGAGACAGAGACAGAGGCACAGAGAGACACAGAGAGACACACAGAGAGAGAGAGAGAGAGAGAGAGAGAGAGAGAGAGGAGAGAGAGAGAGAGAGAGAGAGAGAGAGAGAGAGAGAGAGAATGTGTGTGTGTGTGTGTGTGTGTGTGTGTGTGTGTGTGTGTGTGTGTGTGTGTGTGTGTGTGTGTGTGTGTAGCTTTCTTCAATTTAACGTCTCTTCACTCATAGTGATATTAGACGAGAAACAAAAGTAGAATAAAATTAATTGTGTCACTTGTGTGCTTGAGTGTGTATGTGCGAGTGTGTGAGTATGTATGTCAGTGCACATGCCTGCATGTGGATATGAGCAAGTATGTTTGAGCGTGCATGTGCAAAATCATTTGTGTGTGTGTGTGTGTGTGTGTGTGTGTGTGTGTGTGTGTGTGTGTGTGTGTGTGTGTGTGTGTGTGTGTGTGTGTGTGTGTGTGTGAATGCGTGCAACTGTGTCATGTAGGTTTGGGTTTGGTAACTAAGGTGGGTGTGTATGTATTTATCCCGTTGAGTGACTGAGAGAATTAAAAGTAAAATGAATAGAATAACCTCACCTACATGTGTCTATCCCTTATCAATCTTAAACCCAAATTCAGACCCATATAATCTATTTCTTGAAGAAAAACGGGAAGGGGGGGGGGGGGGTAAATTCCTGAACAAATTAAACTCCTAACAAGAAAATTTACAAAAATTCGCCAACAGGGCTTTTAACTAAACTTTTAACTATTTCAAACATAATCACATTATCATCCAATACTTTTTCATATGACATTAATGAAAACTTATCTATGAGAGTACTATGAAAATAAGGTTGAAGTAGTTTACAGTGAAAAATTATATGTCTAGGTGTAAATCAGAGCCACATATACATCTTATTTCTTTACAAAATTTAGTTCTAAAAGCGTCCATCGAAATCTATATACCAGGCTTCTTAACAGTCTGTTATAACAATGACGCACTCTGTCACATCTCAACGACTCTGCTCTTGAAGAATTCTTTCGTAAATTATAAAAATGGTTCCAACAAGCTTTTTCCAGTAAATGGTTGCCCTCCTGAAGACTAAGTGGAAGATTTAGAGGTGTTGTATCTTCAGCATCAATGTCCATTGCAACAGCTTTTGCAGAGCTGTCAGCCCATTCGTTTCCATGAATTCCACAATGTGATGGAATCCAGCAAAAGGCAATGGTAGTACCTCGTAAAGACAGAAAATGTACAAGATGAGTAATTTCAATGATTAATTCTCCTCTTACTTTTGTGCTAAAAGTTTTAAGTGCTTGCAAAACAGATTTAGAATCAATGCAAAACAACACCTTATATATATTCATTGGTAAATCTAATAAAAAATTTAAAGCCATTAACACAGCAATAAGTTCTGCAGTAAATATAGTATAACTTTTGCCTATATGATAGGATTTTTCTATCTTCAATGTTGGAACTACAAAAGCAGATCCAGCCTGCCCACTTTCAACTACAGAACCGTCAGTAAAAACTTTAAGATAATCATTATAGTTTTCGTCAATATGAGCTCTAGCTATAGCAGCTACAACAGGGCTTTCTTCTTTTCTGATATTAGTATAATCAATATCATACTCAGCTCTGTTTAGTTCCCACTTTGGAATGGTAGAAAAAGCTGGTCGAGGAGCTACACTTCTGACGTTCATTCCTGAAGATATGAACAGATCAGAAGTGTATGAGCTGATTGTTGTCAGTGATTGTATGGATTTGGCTCTCTTGGGAAAACTGACATCAGATTTTACGGTAAGTTCTTGTAAATTAGAATTCGGAATAGTAGAACCTCTTAAAATGTACTTTGCTGAAGCTAGGTGAATTTGCTCTTCAAAAGGTAAGATACCTATTTCAGCATACATTCTTAAAGTTGATGTATGTACAGGAACGCCATTGCCAATTTGAAAAACTTGCTATCTACACTCTGCATTTTTCTCAATAAATACTTAGGAGCAGAGAAAAAAATTCCTGTGCATAAGTTAACTTCGAACGAACAAGAGCTGTTGCTAAATGAATAAGAGATGAAATATCTTGGCCCCATTGTTGTTTGCTAACAATTTTTAGGACATTTAGACTTTTTCTGGCTTTAGTCAGGACATGCTCTATGTGGTTATTCCATGTTAGTTTTGAAGTGAGAAATACCCCTAAAAATTTTTCAGT
>JASPKP010000344.1:20000-22500 GCA_030674155.1 Stramonita haemastoma
GTAGGGGAGCGAGACGTCTGAGACCTCAGCTTCTCTAGGTCCCAGCATGTTGAGGGCGGCGCCCATCTCCTCTCCCTCGCTGCTTCACCTTCCCTGACCCTGAAGAGGGCAGGTACCCATTTACAGCTGGGGGAACTGTACTGTAGCCAAGGCACGCAAACGGTCACCCATCCAATTGGCAACCACGCTCACCGCTGCTTAACTTGACTGGGGGAAAGCGAGAGCTCTGACCACTGAGCTATCTCGTCCCCTACATTCCTATCCTTGATAAAATAGGATGTAATGCTTCAAAGTTATCTTATGTAATGAGGTACACAAATTCCCCGAATCTGAACGCAGTAACCTTCATTTAAAAATCTCACCAGTGGTGAACTTCGAAGTTGTAGCCGGATAATAACAAAAACAAAAGCGCAACAATGATGTTCAACTTTTCGTGATGCTCAAAACCAGCTACGATTCTCAGAGCGGTATTATACCGCCCCAGTGCTCAGGGCTTCATGCGGGCACTGAACAGTAGGACAAACATGGTGTGCTAGGAAAGATCACCTCGATGATACTATCGGCTGTGTTTAGTTTACACTTCCCTTCCAAATACGATTCTCTTAACGAGTTCCAACGTTATGCCTATGTTTGCAACATAAGACCTCGATTTAGAATTGTTTTTGTATTGTGTTGTATAGAAATGTGTTGTACTGTATGATATTGTGTTGTATACACACACAACATGACACAACACACACACACGCACACACACACACACACACACAACACACACACACACACACACACACACACACACACACAACACTACACACACACACACACACACACACACACACACACACAAAACACACACACACACACACACACACACACACACACACACACACACACACACACATTCACACACACACGGGGGACAGGATAGCCCAATGATCAGAGCATTGCGCTCGCAATTTGACGACCCGAGTTCGATTCCCGTTCGAGGGGGATTTTTCCCCTGGAGTTAACATCAGTATCAACTCCACTCTCCACAAAAGTCTTTCGGATGAGACTGTAAACCGAGGCCCCGTGTGCGAACGCATGCAGAACATCTTGCACACACGTTAAATCCTGTTCCAATATTCGTAAGAGTAGGCCATTGTGTGCCGGTGGGAACAGATGACAATATTTACAAAACTGCATACACACGGGGACTGGATGAATGAGTGCTTATTCCAATATCCTCGATATGAAATAATAAAATGAAACTAAAATGAATAGCACACACACACACACACACACACACACACACACACACACACACACACACACACACACACACACACACACACACACACACACACACACACATACACACACACACAAACACACACACCATCACCACCACCACCACCACCACCACCACACCTCGCACACAAACACAAACGCACACACACATACACACACAGACACAGACACAACACACACAACACACACACACACACACACACACACACACACACACACACACACACACACACACACACACACACACACACACACACACATACACACACACTACGCTAAAAGATCACTTTAACCTCTTTATTAGCTTTATAATTTCAGAAAGAACAGGAACCTTTGAAAAAACAAACCCACAACAAAATACGGATATAACGAACAAACTGTTTCGTCAGATAAAACAGTAACGCAAGAACACAATGAGACAATAATAACGCAATAACACAATGAGAGACACAGCTAGGGGCAGAAGAAGAAGGGGGGGGGGTGTATCCAGAAATTACACAAGAAAATGAAAGAACACACAGTAAGAAAAAGAAATAAAAAAGAAAAGAAAGAGGTCTTAAAATGGAGTCTGGAATCAGTCGGAAGCCATGGCAGTCGCTTCGTCATTGGTCAATTGCGCTCACGTGACCATCCTATTAACCGATGAAAATGTCGAGCCATCTTCTTCTACGTTTTCTCTTTTCTGAAAAAAGAAAACCAAACAAACGAAGAAGAAATCAGCAATAACAACTACAACAAAAACTAACAAACTAACCCCCCCTCTCCACCTCCCTTCCCAAAACGAACATAGTCAATGAGGAGGTCTTCATCTTTCTCCTTATTATTGGTTATTATCATTTTCCATACTCCCCGAAGGTGAATCAGCAATGGAGAGGAGATGGGCGCCGCCCTCAACACGCTGGCCCCTAGAGAAGCTGAGGTCTCTGATGCCTTGCTCCCCTACGACCACATAGGCCATGTGAACGCATTTACCTTTTTTTTTTTATACCTTTACTGTAGTAAAGCAGAGTTCCAATGCCTACATGAAACTGTTGTTAAGCTTTAAAGTGTGATATTTACAATTCTACTGTCCTCAGCTATGACAAGCTCCCAGCATAGCAGCCAGAAATGTCCTTACACAGAGAAGCACCCCCTCTCCCCTCCCCTTCCCCGTCTCTGAAGCCAGAGAATGGATGCCTGTAGGCAGTTATGGCGAAGTTCTTGAAAACAG
>JASPKP010000344.1:27500-30000 GCA_030674155.1 Stramonita haemastoma
ATAGATAGGTAGATAGATAGATAGATAGATAGATAGACAGATAGATAGACAGATAGATAGATAGATAGATAGATAGATAGATAGATAGATAGATAGATAGATAGATAGATAGATAGATAGATAGATAGATAGATATAGATAGATAGATAGATAGATAGATAGATAGATAGATAGATAGATGTAGACAGAGGAAGTCAACCTTTCTTTCCACTTTGAATGTATCGAACTCTGAACGAAATTCGTCAAAGTGTCAAAACGATAACAAACACAATCATTATGTAAACACACATTCGGGGGGGGGGGGGGGGGGAAGGGGGGGGTTGATTCCTCGACTATAGCTCTAGGGGTCACCAATGGTGAGATTTTGTGTATGTGACCGTTCTTACCCACTATTAAGGTAGCCGCATTCCGACTTTGGGGATGGGTCTAAACACGACACCAGTGTACATGCGTTTTCTAACCCCCTCCCCCCCAAAAAAAAAAAAAAAAAGAAAAAAAAAAAGAAAACAAAAGCAAAACCAACGACCTACCCCAAAAAAGCAACTACAAAAAACAACTACAAAAAACAAACAAACAAACTAAAAACAAAAACAACCCAGTCTTCTGTTACCTGCAGGCCTATAAATAGTCACGCTGTAACAATGATGATATTCACAAACATACAGAACGAAAGATACATTAAAAAGTTTGCCTTATAAATAGTCACGCTGTAACCATAATGATATTCACAAACATACAGAACGAAATATACATTAAAAAGTTTGCCTTATAAATAGTTCCGCTGTAACAATCATGATATTCACAAACATACAGAACGAAATATACATTAAAAAGTTTGCCTTATAAATAGTTACCTGAAACGATAGTGATACTCACAAACATAAGGAACGAAATATCGATAAAAACATCTTTGCCCTATAAATAGCTACGCTAAAACAATAGTGATATTCACAAACATAAGGAAGAAAGCTAGTGATATTCCCAAACATAAGGCACTAAGCACAATCTTGTGCTAAATCTTTACCCTCCACTTTCACCATCCTCTCAAAAAAACTACCCACAAAAAACCAAAAACGAAAGTAAGAATAATTATGAACACACAAAATGATACGTACAAACATAACATAAAAAAGGAATGTAATAAAAAAAAACCGCAAACAAAAACAACAACAACAACAACAACACACACACACAATACACTTACCACACACACACACACACACACACACACACACACACACACACACACACACACACACACACACACACACACACTGTGTTTAATATCACTTCGAGTGAACAGATGTTAAATTAAAAAAAGTCACAAACACACACACACACACACACACACACACGTACACACACACACACACACACACACACACACACACACGTACACACACACACACACACACACACACACACACACACACACACACACACACACACACACACATCGGGACAGTTTAAACACTCACTTGCATAACGAGTAAAGCATGAGGGTCTGGGTTCGATTCCCAGCCATGCAATTTGTTTCCAATTTGACAGAAAAACTAAACTGAATGTCAAGTATTTTGGAGGAGATTCTCTAAACCAGTCGGACCCGTGTGCTTTTTTAAGAAAGTAATTATTTTAAAATTGTATTTTATTCTTTTATATCGAAGATAATGGGACAAACACTCTTGTACTTTTTTTTTACATCCAGTCCCCGTGTGTATGCAGTTTTGTAAATGTCATCTGTTCCCACCGGCACACGATGACATACTCTTACGAAAAGCGGAACATGATTTAACGTGTGCGCAAGATCTTCTGCGTGCGTTCGCACACGGGACCTCGGTTTATTGTCTCATTCGAAGGACTTTTGGAGAGAGTGGAGTCAGCACTGATGTTAAGCTAACTCCCGGAGAAAATCTCTCGAGCGGGAATCGAACGCCGGTCGTCAAATTACAGACATATGTACGTCCAAAAAATTCCCGACAGTTGCAAATCGGAAAGAGTGGGAGGTAATTCCTGACTGTCCTGGCAAAGTTGGTAGGAGGAATACCCCCATTGTCTCCCTGAAGTTGGAATGTAATTGTCTTCATTGGAGAGGGGGGGGGGGGGGGACGGTCACATACGCAAAAATCTCACCATTGGTGAACCTTAGAGCTCTAGCCAATGAACACCCCCCTCTCAAAAAAAGCAAGCCCACCCCACCCCCAAAGCCTAAACAACACACAAAAACAAAACCCCACGCCGCCCCCCCCCCCCCCCCCCCTTTCAAACCACTACGTCCCCCACTGAATTTTTATTTTATTAACCTATCAGTAAAGCTGTTCACATTGAAGCACATACACAGAAGTAAATAATCCACTATGAAAATCAAACTCTGAGATAAAATGTTTCACACACACAAAAACTGTATAAAGAAGTACTTATTTCATTAAACAAAGACAAACCAAACCAAACGAAACAGAAATGAAACTATTCACACACAAGGGCTTTTTTTTTTAGCACAGAA
>JASPKP010000344.1:32500-40000 GCA_030674155.1 Stramonita haemastoma
TTTGAAGGTAGTCAATGATTGGTGCTCTTTAATTGAATCGGGAAGGGAGTTCCACAGCACAGGGCCTGAGTATAGTAAACTAGATTTAAACAAGTCTATTCTTGGGATTGGGACACTTGGCTTTTCAGTATTTCTGGAATGATTCATTGGGAACTTATCTCTTAAGGATGTGGGGACAGCTCCTGCCATTATCTTAAACATCAGTATGTCTTTGTTATATTTTAGTCTTTGTTGTAGGGGGAGAATATTTAACTGAGTATAATCCACTTCAAGTAAGGTTGTTTTTTTCAGAAGGATAAGTTTGAGAGCACGTTTATACAGACTTAATAACGGTTTCATAGTGTTTGCACTGGCAGAATCCCAGAGGGTTGAGGCATAGTCTATTGAGGATTGTATGTAAGCTTGGAAGAATAATTTCCTTGAATTGTAGTCAAGGAAATGTTTAATTTTAGTCAATTGGTATACTCTTTGGGACAGATATTTGCATAGATGAGATATGTGGTAGAACCAGCTGAGATTTTCATCGATTGTTACTCCTAGAACTTTGTGATGAGAGGTTTGTTCAATTGCTTCCTTTCTTATTTGGATTGGAAACTGTTTATGAGGTAAATTTTGTCGCTTTTGTCTGGTGGTGATAAGCATGCATTTTGTTTTTTGGGGGTGAATAGACATATGGTTCAGTTCTGTCCATTTGACAAGATCATTACAGCTTTGTTGTAATATGGTTGCAAGAGAGTCAATGTTGTTATGGCTTGTATGTATGGTTGTATCATCTGCAAATAGTTCACATTTTGATTTGATAAGTAGAGGAAGGTCATTTATGTATAAGGAAAATAGAATAGGTCCTAGTATAGATCCCTGTGGTACTCCATAATGAATGGGTTTTAGATTGGATGTGGGTGTAGTTGTTGAGACACATTGTTGTCTGTTTTTAAGATAAGAAGAGAGTAGTTCTAGACTATTTGATGATAGATTGTACAGTTCTAGCTTTCTGATGAGAAGTGTGTGGTCAATTGTATCAAATGCTTTTTTGAAATCTACAAATAATACTCCACAAAATTTGTTTTCATTGATGTGTGATAGCCAATTGTCTATGAGACTAGTCAGTGCAGTATGACATGAGTGATTTTGTCTGAATCCTGATTGATTAGGGTGAAGTAGGTTGTTAGTATGTATGTGATGGACTAAGTGCTTATTTATATGTTTTTCCAGGGGTTTTGAAAGGAGGGATATAATAGAGATTGGCCTATAATTTGATGGATCTGAAGTGTCACCAGATTTGTGGATGGGGATTACTTTAGCAGTTTTGAAGGCATTGGGGAAATAGTTATTTTCAAGACATTGGTTATATATATATGTGAGAGTGTCTGTGATAACTGGAGCTGACAATTTCAGAATTCTGCTGTCTATTCCATCGAGACCTCGTGTCCTTGATTGTTTGAGGTGAATTAAGTAATTATAGACCTCAAAAACTGAAATGAAGGGTATGTGAAGTTCTGAGGGAATATGCTTGTCTTGGCAGTATTGTCTTAATGTGTTGAGGTTATTGGATTTGGAATCATCATTGTTAACAACGTTAGTTGAGACGTTTATGAAGTGATTGTTGAGTTGTTCAGCAGTAACATCTTTGATTACATTTGATTTGGAAGATGATTGTTTATTTGTTATTTGATTTATGGCCCTCCAAATAATTTTTGAGTTTTGTTTGGAAGATAGTAAATCTTGGAAATATTTCTTTTTTTCTCGACGTTTCTGTGAGTTTATGGCGTTTCGTAATCTTTTTGACTCTTCATGATATTTATGTTTTTTTTTAAAATCTCTAAGATAGCATGCTTCTTCTAGTTCTTTTGTAATCCAAGGTGGTTTGGGGACATGTTTGACCCTTATGGTTTTAAGTGGAGCATGTTTGTTGTAGATTTCAGTGAAAGTTTTTATCCAGAATTCGATGGCCAAGTCTGGATCAGTAATGTTAAATGTTTCTGAGAGCATAGAGTTACTTAGATCGAGAAGGAAAAGCTGTTCATTAAATTTTGCAAAAGAACGATATGTTATGTTTTTATGGCCAGGTTTGGGAATTTTTGCTCCTTTTTTTGACCATGTAGTACAGACTGGGTAGTGATCACTGCAGTTATAGACAGGGACACATGTTTCTATGATGTTTTGGGGATTTGATACGTAGATGTGATCAATTATTGTGCTTGAATTTGGTGTGACTCTCGTGGGTAAACTAACTAGTTGGTGAAGGTTGAAAGAATTAGTAATTTGCGTCCATATGTTATTTGCTTTTGTTAGATCAATATTAAAATCACCGAGCAGTATTACTTCCCTGGATTCTAATAGAACTACATTCATCATTTCGTCAAACTTGTCTATCCAATTTTTTCTTTCTGCCGGATTCCTATAGCAGAATCCCATTGCAATAGGTGGTGAACCTTTCATGGAGATTTCGAACCAAACAGATTCTACATCGTGATGTTCGAGATGAAGGAGACGCTTGAATGTTATGGATTCACTAATATATATGATTATTCCTGTTTCTTTTTGCCTTTGTGGATCCTTTCGTATGATTTTATATCCTGGGATATATAAATCAGTGTCTACTATGTGCTTGGAGAGTCTTGATTCAGATAGCCCTAGTATGTGAAATGGTTTGCCATGGTTTCTGATAAGTGTTGATATGTCTTCAATTTTATTGACTGCGTGATTTATATTTAAGTGGCAAATTCGTAGACCTTCCTTAGAGGGCCACGTGTTGTGTCTTGAATGCATCAATTGTGTTGGTTTTTGCTGGAGATGTGATAACGTGTCTTAAGACAGGAAAAGGTGAAAATTAATTAGAGAAGAATAAAAATAAAGGGTAGTGGGCACTCAATAGGGGTAAGAATGAAAGTAAGAGAAAAAAAAAGTGAAAAAGGACTAATTTTAAGTTGTTTGATGTGATAATGTGTGTAAAAACGGGAGAAGGGTGAAAATCAATGAGAGATGATTAGGAATAAAGGGGAGTGGGCACTCAATAGGGGGAAGGATGAAATGTAAGAAGAAAGAAAACAAAATGAAAAAAGACTGCTTTCAAGTTGCTCAAAAATACACATACAGTGTATATAGATATAGATCTATGACCCTATCCAAGCAACAACAACGTAATGTAGCAGCAGAAAAGGTAAAAAATCTATTTCAGATGGAATAAAGGGGATGGGAGTGTGGCACTCAATTAGGGGATGGGAGTGGGGCACTCAATTAGAAAAAAAAAAGAAAAAAAGAAAAAAAGAAAAAAAGGTTTCAATAGTTACTCAAAAGACACACAGACACAATCAAATTAACAGCAATATAAAATGGCCAATATAAGAGAAGAAAACAAACAAAACAAAACAACAACAAGAAAATGTATATGGGCAGTGGGTGGTCCAATAACACACACAATTCTGAAGGTGACTTGTTTGTTTCACAGGTGATTTGTTGATAAATGTCACAAGGATGTTGATTATCACGTCACTCCACAGTTAGGTGAATCACGGATGTCCACCACCAAGGTTGTACAGGCTTTGTCCAGGGACTGTCAAGGTCCCTCAGCAACAATCAGGGAGAATTCCACACAGTGCTCACATTCACAATGTTTCTGCTAGTCTTGCCCACCAATGAATGTTTGCATTCAACAATGTCTCGGCTTGTGTTGGGCAAGAATGAAGATAATTTTGAGCACTGGAAGAGTAGTTCATATACAGGTGTGTATACACACAAGTCTGTTCAATGTCACAACCTGAAAAGAGAAGAGAGAGAGAGAGAGAGGAGAGAGAGAGAGAGAGAGAGAGAGAGAGAGAGAGAGAGAGAGAGAGAGAGAGAGAGAGAGAGAGAGAGAGAGAGAGAGAGAGAGAGAGAGAGAGAGAGAGAGTTTTTACCTTGAAAATGATGAATAAGCACTGCACGCACCTGTGTGTGAGTGAGTGAGTGTGTGTGTGTGTGTGTGTGTGTGTGTGTGTGTGTGTGTGTGTGTGTGTGTGTGTGTGTGTGTGTGTGTGTGTGTGTGTGTGTGTGTGTGTGTGTGTGTGTGTGTACATGCTCGCATGTATGTATGTATGTATGTATGTATGTATGTATGTATGTATGTATGTATGTATGTATGTATGTATGCATGCATGCATGCATGCATGTATGTATGTATGTATGTATGTATGTATGTATGTATGTATGTATGTTTATGTATGTATGTATGTATGTATGTATGTATGTATGTATGTGTCTGATGTGTCTGTGTGTCTGTGTGTCTGTGTGTCTGTGTGTGTCTGTGGCTGTCTGTGTGTCTGTCTGTGTGTCTGTGTGTCTGTGTGTCTGTGTGTCTGTGTGTCTGTGTGTCTGTGTGTCTGTGTGTCTGTATGTATGTATGTATGTATGTATGTATGTATGTATGTATGTATGTGTTTGTATGTATGTGTGTGATTGTTTAATTATCTATTCTTTTATATTTATTTTTTTTCTTTTATATCTATTTAGTCTTCTATATCGAGGGTAATGGAATAAACACCTATGTGCTTTTTTCATCCAATCCCCGTGGGTATGCAGTTTTGTAAATCTTGTCATCTGTTCCCACCGGCACACAATGGTCTACTCTTACGAAAAGCGAAACAGGATTTAATGTGTGCACAAGATGTTCTGCGTGCGTTTACACACGGGGCCTCGGTTTACAGTCTCATCCGAAGGACTTTTTGGGAGAGTGAAATCAGCACTGATGTGTGTGTGTGTGTGTGTGGTGTGCGTGTGTGTGTGTGTGTGTGTGTGTGTGTGTGTGTGTGTGTGTGTGTGTGTGTGTGTGTGTGTGTGTGTGTGTGTGTGTGTGTGTGTCTGTGTGTGTGTGTGTGTGTGTGTGTGTGTGGGTGTGTGTGTGTGTGTTTGGTTTGGTTTGGTTTGGTTATATTAATGCTCGCAGCAAAAAATAAGGGTCTTTTCATGATTGTATCATTGATATTGTGATAGGTTGGTAAGTAGAATATCTCCCATGTGATCAGAGCGCGACAATCGCAGTGTCGTGTTTCTATTAATTTTAGAGACACAGCTGTGAATTGTCGATGCTATGTTTCCTTAGGTTTTCGTCGAAAACCCTCCGTTGCATACACTTCGCCTTCACGGTGAAATGAAAAAAATATGCGATCTCTTTTTAGAGGTCACATTCTAAACTGGCTATCTGCGTCGTGGTCGACTCTATGGCCTACTCTAACGAAAAGCGGAACAGGATTTAACGTGTGCGCAAGAAGATCTGCGAGCGTTCGCACACGGGGCCATAGTTTCAAGTTTCATCATACAAGTAAAAAGAAAAAAAAAGTACAGGTCTTAATAAACTAGATTAACATCAGCTGTATTAGGAACAGCAATGAACAAAATGAATTAAAAAAGCAAAAACATGATGAAATAAGCATGAAAAAAAGCCAGGACATCAGAGATAGCATCCTGTAGTTAAGGTGGGACATGGGGGTCAAAACTGATGAAATTTACTTTCACAAGTCCATGTTAAAAGTTATGCCATGTATTGAAAGGGCATCGCTTGTAAAGCTAAAAAATCAAAGAACTACCCAGTTTTCTGCACATTTGCTATGGAAACAATCCATTATGGCCGCCCAAACTAAATGTTTCAAATTCCTGAACCTTTCTGTCTATAAAAAGTTGAAGTAACCTGTTTCTACAGACATATTTTACAATCTGATTGTTTAAAATTCATACAGGGATACCTTTATAAATGTATGTATCCAGCAATTTTTTATTCTACAAAAAACATGATTTGGAGCCCTTTTGGACCGTGTCTACCCTTAAGCGAAGGTGGATCAGTGGCCTAGCGGTAACGAACGCACTTGTCCAGAAAGCGAGAAGTGTAGGTTCAATTCCCGTTTGTTGCCCGAAACGTTTCCCCCATCCACTTGGCCGTGAGTATTGGTCTGGTCGCTAGTCTTTCTCAGATGAGACCATAAACCGAGGTCCTGTATTTAATACACGTTCAGTGCACGTAAAAGAACCTACAGCAACAAGGGAATAGTTTCTGGGAAACTTCTGTTAAAAAAAAGCCATTTTGATCAGAAAACAGACACATACAGACAGGAAAATGTTAAAAATTGGTGGCGCTGTTCTTGTGGCAACGCCTTTCCTTGGGTAGAGCATCCCGAATTTCGCACCGAGAAATCTGCCGCAACATACAGTGGTATACAAATGCAAACCTTTTTTTTTTTTTTTTACTTGCAGCCAGATGTTGCCCATGTATGCGACTGTTTTTGCCCACCATTCTAGCTTCGCCGAGAATCACAAAACAAAAAAGTCACATGTAAACAGAAACGAAAAGTCAGACCCGGACCTTCGTGTTCGATTCCGTGATGAACAGATAGATAAATAAATTAAAAAATTCAATAAGAATTGATGAACAAGAACGTTAATAATAAATGATCAGAAACATAGATACTGAAAGGATGCATGACGTACCCCATCTCACTTTTTCATAGAAACGGAAGTTCGACCCGGATTATTGCATTCGGATTGGTGTCCCCTGTCAATCTCTCAATGTCAAGGTGTAAGAGGCTGCCTCGGTTTGTTCCGGTCTGCTGATAAAAGATAAAGAGAGGTGTAATATTGCCTCCAAAAGGGTGATTGATGAGCAAGGAGTGAGTCCACATATATAGGATTGAAAAGATTGTTTCCTTTCATTCTGGACAGATACCTTGTAGTTACTGGTGAGTACTCCTGGTTGTTGTTGTTGTTTTGAAAATGGAGTATTGGTCTTTCTGCAATGTTGGTTTATTGGAGAAGGAACAGAATGTTGAGTGGATTAGGACAACCAGTAGATAAAGCTAGAGTTGAATTATTCTTTAGACTGTTATATACATCCAACTATTTTGATATCATTATGCTGTTTTTTTAAAAATATTTTTTAAACATACAGAATGCTGCTTTTCTTTGTAACCATGATTTTACAGTTCTTATTTTCTTTTCGTTAGAGGAGGATTAGGGAAAAAGCGTTCTTTTTACAAGGTTTTGTGCACCTAAGAAATTCAATTATCAAACTAAGATGAAGTCTAAGGTACGTTCATACACTTTGCGTAAACAAAGGTCCATTTGAATGTAAGGGAAAACAACACAAAAATTACTTTCAGTTTTATTCCTTTCTTTTCGTAAAAAGAACGCAAAAAGAAGAAAAAAGAGGGACAACACAGATGAATCTTGCATCAAAGCCAAGTCTTTTTCACTGTGTATTTTCAGTCTGTCCCCTCTCCCAATCCACACGCCCCTCCCTCCCCTTCTTATTTCCTCTCTTTCTATGTGGTTTGAAACAATACCACTTGGGGGGGAGTACCATAGGGGCTAGAGCCTTGTGCTTCTGATCAGACTGTTCGGGATCCTCAGAGGCGCACGGTTTAGGGAACTTTACCCTGAAGTTAACATCAGTGTCAACTCCACACTCCCCAAAGTCCCTGGGATCAGACTATAAACCAAAGCCCCCTGTGCCAACGCACACAGAACAGCTTGCGC
>JASPKP010003435.1:0-2500 GCA_030674155.1 Stramonita haemastoma
CAGAGTACCATTATCTTTTTCTTTCTTCTTTTTTGTGTAAAACAAGACATGAATTTGGAACGGTTTCCACTTCAAAGTGAGGTTACAACTTATAAAAACATACACAATTCTTTTTTAAAAATGTACTACATGTTGATTCAGCATTTGATACAACATTCTTTAGCCCCATGAAAATACAAGCCCCATGAAAATACATTTATTGCTATTTACATTCTGTTCGAAGCAAATTTATGTATATTTTGAACTTGGCATCCTTGAAAGAGATTAGATGTGGTTTTGTTATTACTGGCGATGCATGGTGCAAGCCGTTTACGAGGCAGGGGTCAACACAAGAGTTTTGTAGCGAAAAAATCAGAAGAAAAGCGGGAAATAAAGAGAGTCCAAGGCCTGGTCCTCAGAGAGAAAAATAACTCAAAAAGTGTTTCTTTTTTCTATTCATTTATTTTTTCTATTCATTTATGTTGCTTTTTTTTAGGATAATAGAATAAACACCCATTGTGCTTTTATACACCTAGTCCCCGTGTATATTCAGCTTTGTAAATTTTGTCATTAGTTCCCACCGGCACACAATGGCCTACTCTTCAGAAAAGCGGAACATGTTTTTTAAACATGCGTGCAAGATGTTTCTGCATGTCGTATGCACAAGGGACCTCAGTTTTTTGGTCTCATCGGAATGAATTTTGGGAGGAGAAGTGTCGGTACTGATGTTAACTCCAGGGTAAAATATCCCCTTGAACAAGATTCGAACCCGGGTCAGTAGATCATTAGCACAATGCGCAACCCTTTAACCAACCAGGCTAGCCCGTCCCGTCCCGAGAGGAAAGAGACAAAGACAGAGAGAGACAGATAAACAGATAGACTCAAAGAGACAGAGAGACGAAGACATAGAGAATAACCTAGTACAGAGTGACGAAAGTAAATGAACGAAGATAACAGCACACCCCCCTCCCTCCCCTAAAAAATACAAACAACAAAAATGCAAACAAATACACCCAAACAACGAACAGCACCAACACAAACAAAAACTAACCCACCACCTAAAACCATCACCAACTACTGAAGAAAACCCAAACAAAACAAATAAAAAGCAGACAAGCCGAAATCCAAGCATGCAGCTAAAGAGGAGAATAATAGAATCAAAGCATCACAGGAGAACATTTTGCAAGCTGATGAGATGTTTTGGAGAGAGCCCCAAGGCGACAAGAAAGCTGCTGGAAAAAAAAGTTGATGGTTTTGCTCTTAGTTACGCTGTTACCTTTTCCATGGTATTCAGTTTCTGATGAGGAAGCATATTGTTGCCTTGTGCATTGTCAGATAGTAGTTTATAGGATAAACTGTGTAGTGTCGTGTTGAAAAAAAAGAAAATATCAACACATTTTCATCAATTCTTTCCCCCTCTTTTTTTCTTCTGTAAAATTAATTTATAATTAGTCCTATTCTCCTTCTCCCCATCCTCCTCGTTTTCCTCCTCCTCTTCCTCCTCTTTTCTCCTCTTCCTTGTTTGCCTTCTTCTTCCTCATGAAGAGTTATAACTGGCAGGAACAACCCTATTATTCTTATTCTGTTATCCTCGATATAGAAGAATAAATAATAAATAAAAAATCCATCCCCACCCTTTCCTCCCAACCAAACTTTTATTTCGTATTCGTAATTTAGCTGGTTGTATTGTTGTGGTTATTCGACGTGTTTACGCGTCTGTATTCACATGATTTTTGTTTTTAAATACATTAATTTTGTTCTCATATGACTTTATTTTACATACTGGGTATGATTATGATACACGTTATTTGATGATTTGCATAAGCATTAAAGCTACTGGAGCATAATAAAATCATAAAAAGAGATTAAAAAAGAACCGCAAAGAATGTTAGAGGGACCAAAGAACACAAGAATAATAGAAACAGGTAAGATATAACACAAAGAACAACACAAACAGACTAGTGAAAACGCAGAGAACAAAAAAAAACACCAGAGAAATACAAAAAAATAAAATTATGTCACTAATCTAGAGGTAACGCACTTGCCTAGAAAGTGAGTCGAATGGTTTGTTTCCCTGTTTGTGCGCTATGATTTTCCCCATCTGCTAGACCGTGAGTGGCAGTCTGGGTGCTAGTCTTTCGAATGAGACCATAGGCCAAGGTTTCCTATGCAACACGCATTCAGCACATGTAACTGAACTAACAAAATTAAGAGAATTACCCCTGGCTAAACTTTGTAGAAAAAAACTTCTGTTAGAGAAAGACATAATTTATGCAGACATTTTTTTTTTTTTGATTGAGTGGCGCAACCGTCTATGCAATGAACTCTTCCTGGGGAGAGTAGCCTGCATTTCATACACAAAAATCTACTTTCTAAAAGAAGTATACTACAATAAATAATAAAATAATATATGGAGACACAAGAAAACAAGAGAGAGCAATGGAAAGAGACCAGAAAAAAAAACAATGGGAACAACAGAAGCAGACCACATTAGAGGTGTAAAGTTGCTACAAAGAGCGAT
>JASPKP010003435.1:17500-19822 GCA_030674155.1 Stramonita haemastoma
CCCCCCCTCTCTTCTCTCTCTCTCTCCCCCCCCCTCTCTCTCTCTCTCTCCCCCCCCCCTCTCTCCTCTCTCTTCTCTCCTCTCCTCTCTCTCTCTCTCTCTCTCTCTTTTCTCTCTCTCTCTCTCTCTCTCTCTCTCTCTCTCTCTCTCTTCTCTTTCCCTATCTAAATTCTTATGAGCATTTATGTGCAAAGTAGAAGCACTCAAAAGAAGCAAAAAACACAAGAAGATAGTTTCTTTAAAAGAAAAGAGAGAGTTAATCAATACGTGTTCAAAATGTGTGCATTGTGTTGAAAAATTTAATAGAACGTTAACTATAGCTGTATATAGATTGTGTGCATGTTGGAAATGGGGGCGGGGAGAGAGAGAGAGAGAGAGAGAGAGAGAGAGGAGAGAGAGAGAGAGAGAGAGAGAGAGAGAGAGAGAGAGAGAGAGAGAGAGAGAGAGAATTCTTTTCAATTGTCATACGAGAACTTTCAGTGGATGTAAATTATTTTTTGTCTGATTAATTCACATAGTCATAATTTCACACAACTTTCGTTCAAACGTTTAGTGTTGTTATCCGAACCCAATAACCCACTAAGAGAGCAGCTTTCAACACAGACAGCTGCTTGTTGTGTATGTCAATATTCAGATCTGCTGTCTGGAATATTTGAGATGGGAGCGCAAAATGATTAAACATCATCCAAGCGTTTAACCTTTTTTCCCATCCCCCGGAGTCTTTAGCTTATCTCGTCAAAGTCCCCGTTTTTCCAGAATATCCAGCAGTTAGTACCATCATTTACAGATGTCGGGGTTAGGTTTTCTGATCACCATTGCGGGAATTCAACATCACACATTTTGCTGAATTGTATATATTGGAGTTGTTTGTTTTTTTTGTTTTTTTTTTGTGTTTAAATCTGTTTTACTTTTGGTGGTGAAGGGGTATTTTGGGGTTTGTGTTCGAGTTTCTGTTTGTTGGCTTTTTCAGTTTTCGTGTCTTTTAATGTTTTTATTGCTTGTTTAAAAGAAATCCCTGTATATGCTCGTTTTCTGCTCTGTTTTTAAAGAGGTTTTGCTGTAAAATGGTTTGTGCTTATAGCGTTGGACTCCTGTCAAGTCATTAAAAGCCTGCGTAAGGCATTGTGGCATGACTCAGAATGCACCGAGATTCTGTGCCAGTTTCTTTCATTTTTTGGACTCTTGTTACTGTTGTTGTTGTTGGTCACAGCCATTTATAGTTTCTCCCTGTTTTTCTTTATTTATTATTCATCTTCAAAGTTTTATTTCTCCAATTTTTGTTTCTTTCTTCTGTCTTTCCTTTTATTCTTTCATTTTTGGCTTTCTTTCATGTTGTTTATTGGTTTGCTTATTGGTTTGTTTGTTTGTGTTTGTTTTATTCCTTTGATTTTTTCTATTCTTCCCCATTCGTCTTTTTATTTGTTTGCTTCTTTGTAACTCCTACTGTCTTTCTTTTTTTCTTTTGATTCACTCTTTCTTTTGTTTCCTTTTCTCTCCTTCTGCTTGTTTCCATTTCTTTTTTTCGTTTCTTTTTTGTTTTTCTTTCTGTGTTTTTTGTTGTTTTTGTTGTCTCTCTGTCTTTCTTTTGTCTTTTCTTTCCTTTTTTACCTCTCTTTTATTTTCTTCTTCTCTCTTCTTTTCTTTCTTGTTTATCCCATAGTTATTACTACTATTTGTACCATTCAAAGACTAATTTCCAGCCATGAAAAACGAAGATCCTTTCCTTTGGTTTTTATTCATCTTTTCTTTGGGGTTTGCTTTCTTTACCTTGAAGATAATCAGCATTTTACCGTGTGTTCCATCTTCATCTAGTTAGGCAGCATACCGCGACAAGTGCAGCGTGATTTCAGTAATTCATTTCCCCACCCGTTGTTTGCTTTTACTTAATAATCCATTCCTATGGGGTTTTGTTTGCTTGTTTTCTTTCTATCAGTTCTCTCTCCTGTCTTGTTGAAAAAAGTCTGGCAGGAACTCGGCAGATGAGTATAAATGTCAGCCTCATGCCAAGGATATTGCAGATGCAGGAATAAAGGTTCTGGCGTTAAATGAGTTGCACTGCTTGCAACTTTTGTTTGTAGGTGGTCTTTTTGTATGGTTGTCTTTTCGTAAGTTTGTTTCTTTTCCTGTGTATTGTTTGTGGTGGTTGTTCTTTTTGCGCTGTTATTTGTTTGATATCCTTTCTTTACTTTTTTGTTTTTGTTGTTTTGTGATGTGTATTGATACAAATACAAGCACGAAAGGTCAACGATTATGAAGATGACGTGGCGAACTGATAAATCAACTGATATTTTAATCCCCGCACTTAAGTAGCTTTCAGTCACT
>JASPKP010003436.1:0-19820 GCA_030674155.1 Stramonita haemastoma
GGACACATTGGCCAACAACATCAAAGAAGTGCTAACGACAGCAGCAGAAGAAACATTAGGAAGAAGCAGAACAAAGAAACAACCCTGGGTGACAAATGAGGTTCTTGACCTCTGCGACAAAAGAAGAGAACTTAAGAAACAAAAGTTCACAAGTCAAGAAGCTTACAAGAAGTACATGGATAGCCACAGAGAAGTGAGGAAAAAGATGAGAGAAGCCAAAGAAGGGTGGATAGAAGAACAATGCAACAACATCGAAGCTGGAATGACCAAGGGAAACAGCAAAACAGCTTACGACACTTTGAAAGCACTAACGAAAACCACACAGCCTAAAGCCTCTGTTATTGAAGACAAAGAAGGAAATCTTTTAACGGAAAACAATGCCATCCTCCAACGCTGGACAGAATACTGTGAGGGATTGTACAACTACCCACTACGCCCAGATACCAACATAGTTTCTGACAAACCCCCTGAACACCAAGATAAAGACCCACCAATACTAAGGTGTGAAGTAGATGCAGCTATTAAACAATTGAAGAAGGGGAAGTCCCCTGGAATCGATAACATCCCAGCTGAACTCATAAAAAATGGAGGGAATGAAACAGCAAGGCGATTCACAGAACTTTGTCAGAAGATCCACGACACCAAAGAATGGCCAAAAGAATGGACACAGTCTCTTGTAATACCCCTGCCAAAGAAAGGAAACCTCAAGAAATGCCAGAACTACAGAACCATCAGTCTCATAAGTCATCCTAGCAAGATCATGCTGCAGGTAGTCCTCAACAGACTGAAAAACCAAGCAGAAAAACTCCTGGCAGAAGAACAAGCGGGCTTTAGACCAAAACGCAGCACAATGGAACAAATTTTCAATCTGAGAATTCTGATAGAGAAGCATCTCCAACACCAAAAAGACTTGTACCACAATTTCATAGACTTCAAAAAGGCCTTTGACAGGGTATGGCATGACGGCCTCTGGCAAGTACTCAGGCACTTCAACATTGACAGCTGCCTAATTGAAGTCATCAAGGTTCTGTACGAGAACGCAAAAAGTGCAGTTTTCATGAACAACCACGTGGGCGAGTTCTTCAAGACCACGGTTGGGGTTCGCCAGGGCTGCCTTCTCTCACCTGTACTCTTCAACCTCTTCCTCGAAAACATCATGACAGAGACACTGCAAAACCACCACACTTCCATCTCCATTGGTGGAAGACCCCTTTGCAACCTCAGATTTGCAGATGACATTGACCTCATGGGCAGCAGCAAACAAGAACTGCAAATCCTCACAAACAATTTAACAGATCGAGCGAGCGCATACGGCATGGAGGTCAGTACAGAGAAATCAAAGATCATGGTCAACAGCGCGAGTAATGACATCACGGAAATAAAGATGAATGGAGAAACACTATAAGAGGTGAGCCAATTCAAATACTTAGGCTCCATCCTAACAAAAGATGGCACATCAAACAATGAAGTGAAAGCTCGCATTGCAACAGCAACATCTGCTCTAGTCAGACTCGAGAAGATCATCAGAAGCAACAACATCAGCTTCGGCACCAAATACCACCTTTACAAATCCCTCGTGATATCTATCCTCCTATATGGCTGTGAATCATGGACTCTGACAGCAGAGTTAGAGAGGAGAATCCAAGCATTCGAGAACAAGTGCAACAGAAGACTTCTCAAAATATCATACAAAGAACACAAGACCAATAACTATGTGAAAGAAGAAATCAAAAAGCGTGTGGGCCCCCAAGAGCCTTTGCTCTCCACCATAAAGAGGAGAAAGCTGATGTGGTTTGGTCACACCACAAGACACAACACCCTAGCAAAAACCATCCTGCAAGGAACAGTCGAGGGCAAGAGAAGAAGAGGCCGCCAAAAGAAATCATGGGTTGACAACATCAAAGACTGGACCGCCCAACCCCTACAACACCTCCTACTAGCCACACAGGATCGTGAAGCATGGAAAAAGATCTCTGTTGCGTCTTCTCTCATGTCCCCCCTACGTCCTTTGGGACATGGGACTGAGTGAGTGAGTGTGAGAAAAATGGGCCAGAAGATTGGTCCAAGACGGCAGGACATTTATAGGGGGTTATAGAGTAAATATTTTTTTTTTACATCCAACCCTCGGGGAGGGGGGGGGGGAACAGAACAAAAATCAAACAAAAGTAATTAATTTACGATACATAGCATGAAGAAATATTTCAAGAAACAAAGAATACATAGACATTAGCCAAATTCGTTCCAACATAATTTCATACATGCTTAAAAAACTGACTACTATTGGAAATATAAACTAAAGGAGGTGACCCGGAAGAAAAAGAAACAAGGCCGAAACAAAGAGAGGGATAGAAAAGAGGGAATTCCTAGGAGAGGATTTTCAGAAAGTGGGGGATGCTACCAATACCGACAGGCCCCGGTCTCTCAACGGAGAAGAACATGACACCATTGGAATGTAGGCCTTGGCACTTAGCTTACATCAATAACTGACACAGCTTTTGGCCACTGTCAGGAAAGTACAGTTATGGATTTTGGGCGATGCCAGCCTTCAAGAACAATCTTCAATCTCCAAGGTAAAGGAGGAGAAGGACGAGAAGGGGAGGGCAGGAGGAGGACGAGGGGGAGGAGGTAGAAGAGGAGGATGAAGGGGAGGAGGAGAAGGTGGAGGAGGAAAGAGGGAGGGAGGAGGAGGAGAGAGAGGAGAAGGAAGAAGAAGAGGAGGAAAGGGAGGAGGAGACGGTGGAGGAGGAAAGAGGGAGGGAGGAGGAGGAGGGAGAGGAGGAGGAAGAAGAAGAGAAGGACGGTAGAGGAGGAGGGTGGAGGAGGAAAGAGGGAGGGAGGAGGAGGAAGAAGAAGAAGAGGAGGAGGAAGAAGGGGATGAAGAGAAGGAGGAAGAAGGAGACGAGGAGGAAGGAGAGAGGGAGGAGGAAGAGAAGGAAGGAAAGAAGAAGGAGGGGGAGAAGGAAAGTTGATTCAATGGGAAGAGAAGAAAGTGATGAAGATGAGATGAGATAGCCAGTTGGGGATTTGGAGAAGGAAGGGCAAAGGAGGAGGTGGAGGTGTAGGAGGAGGAGGAGAGGAGGAAGAAGAAGACGAAGAAGACGAAGAAGAAGAAGAAGAAGGGGAATGGGAGGATGAAGAGGAAGAGGAAGAGGAAGAGGAGAAGGATGAAGAAGAAGAAGAAGAAGAAGAAGAAGAAGAAGAAGAAGAAGAAGAAGAAGAAGAAGAAGAAGAAGGAGAAGAAGAAGAAGAAGAAGAAGACGAAGAAGGAGACGAAGAAGAAGAAGACGAAGAAGAAGGAGACGAAGAAGAAGAAGACGAAGAAGAAGGAGACGAAGAAGAAGAAGACGAAGAAGAAGAAGAAGAAGAAGAAGAAGAAGAAGAAGAAGAAGAAGACGAAGACGAAGACGAAGACGAAGAAGAAGAAGAAGAGAGGAGGAGGAGGAGGAGGAGGAGGAGCAAGAAGAAGAGAGAGAGGGAACATACTAGAACGTGCAAGGTTTCCTGTCCTCATTCACAAAGAACACATCTTCAGCACTGTTAAAAGGAGGGTGGTAGTGAGGGGGGCGGGGACGCCATAATTTGTGAGTTTGATCTAAGATCAATCATATTGATAAAATTTTCTGCGCGGAGAGTGCTGATCTTAGATCAATCATTTGATTTAAGGATTTGGGAGGGGGGATGGGGGATGGATGGGTATTGACAGAGGAAACGCCACCTGTCGTTAATAAAACAGGTTTCAAATAATCATGTCTTCAGAATTGGCTTGTTTGGAAGTGAGCCTCAGACAAGGCAGCTAGACTAATAATTCACTCACGCCTCTGATATAACTTGCATGCGAACGCATATGAAACACATTAAAAATAGTATTTAGTGGCTATTAATGTACAGTATCGTAAAGGCTTTTAGTCATAAGTGGAAGAACGCAGATACTTGAGACTTTTTTCCAGGTGGTTTTTTATTTTATTTGATAAATTGTTTCTCCTCAGATATTTTAAACCCAAGTTTTTTTTTAATCTATGTCAGTTTACAAACACATTCTTTTGAATGGCACAGACACAGAAACAGACAGATTGAGACACACACACACACACACACACACACACACACACACACACACACACACACACACACACACACAAACACACACACACACATACAAACACACACGCACACACACAGATACATAGACACACACACACACATTCTAAATCAGAATCTGAATCTCCCTCTCTCTCTTTATCATCCATGGCACATCCATTACATCAATACATATATTAAAGCCTATTATTGAACGCCAAAAGACATGGAATCTAAGAGAAGAAAACCTCAGAACACACAAGCACATAAACATGTTTCACCCCCCAAAAAACCCACAAAAAATCAAAAATGAAAATAAAAAACCCACAACAAAATCTTGAAATCTCATTTCGCTTTGCAAGGCAATCGGCGCTATTTCTTGCAACATACACACACAAAAACTTCCATTCTTTCATCTTGTTATAGCTCTACCGACAAGGAAGGCCACATCAGGCCTCTCACTTCATTCATATGCAGCAACGTACATCAACATTCACGTTTAAAATTAACACTTAATACCCAACCCGCTTTTCGGAAGAGTAGGCCATTATATGCCGGTGGGAACGGATGATAAAATATACAAAACTACATACACACGGGGACTGGATGTAAAAAAGCAATGAAACCTTACTCCATTATCCTCAAAATAAACGAATAAATAATAAAAGAATAAATAATAAACAGATAAATAAACCCAAATATCTAACACCATTAACTTGAAAAAAACAACCACCACCTCACACTCAATAACAAAGCACACTAATTACTTCATTCCTTCAGGGAAATAAAACCAGTTCGTGCAGAGGACGCTTGTCATTCTGCTTAATTTATTATCTTCAGATTACCAAATGAGAAAAGCGTAAAAAAAAAATTCGTAGAAAGAAAATATATATGAAATGTGATATGGGTAAGTTAGCCCTGCAGAATGCACAGCCGCCCATTCCAGTGTTTATGATTTCACAACCAGGTTGCCGGAACAAAACAATACAGGCAAAAAATATCACGACGGGTAAAGAGAAAAAAAAAAGTAAGACTTCTTTTTCCCCAAAAGGCAGGAAAATGTAGTGGAAAGGCAGAAAATAAGCATAATGAATATTTAAAGGTAAGGAAAATGACAAACAAAGAGAGAGTGATAGAAAAGGGAAATTCTTCTAGCACAGAATTTTTAGAAGGTAGGGATGTTATGCATACTGAAAGAGCGCCTGACATCCCCACAGACGGGGGGGGGTTACAAGTTCATACACACACACGAACAAACACACACACGAACACACGAAACACACACACACACACTGTTTGTTGTTGTTTTATTTGTTTCTTTGTTTGTTTTTCCTCTTTTCTTTCTTTTGTTGGTTTTATTGTTTTGCTAGGGATTTTCTGCTTTGATTTTGTTGGTTGTTTGTGTTGCTTTGTTTTGTTTTTTGCAGTTGTTTTGATTTTTTTCTTTTCTTTAGATAGATGGCTTGATGGAAAAAAGCAAATTGATGCTTAATGTACCATCTGGAAATAAAAATTTGATTGATTGATTGATTGATTGACACACACACACACAAACAAAAACATTCGGTATATGGCAGTTTCAGCAGCCAAATTAGGGTTAATAGCTGATTATTGAAAAAAAACACCTAAACAAATAAACAAAAAATCCCCCTTATCCGTCTTTTGTTGTTATGGCTGTCAAAGTTTTGTTTTTCTTTCTTTCCTTCCACCTGCTGTGTTCCCCCTCCCCCTCTCTCTCCCTCCTTCCACGAGTTCACCTTTTAATTTCACAGGAGAAGTGGTTGAAAGCACGGGGTCTCTCTCTCTCTCTCTCTCTCTCTCTCTCTCTCTCTCTCTCTCTCTCTCTCTCGGAAAAATCCTTTGGAAAATAAAGATTCATTCATTTATTCATTCATTCATTCATTCTTTCTTTCTTTCTTTCTTTCTCTCTCTCCCTGCCTCTCTGTCTGTCTGTATGTCTGTCTGTCTCTCTCTGCCTGTCTGTGTCTGTGTCTCTCTCTGCCTGTCTGTCTGTCTGTCTGTCTCTCTCTGTCTCTCTCTCTCTCCCTGTTTCTCTCTCTCTCTCTCTGCCTCTGTCTGTCTGTCTGTCTGTCTGTCTGTCTGTCTCTCTCTCTTGGGAGGGGGGGGGGGGGGCGGATAGCCTAGTGGTCAGAACATTGCGCTGGCAATTTGAAGACCCGGGTTCGAGTCCGGTCGAGGAAATTTTCTTCCTGGAGTTAACATCAGTGCTGACTCCACTCTCCCCAAAAGTCCTTCGGATGAGACTTTAAACCGAGGCCCCGTGTGCGAACGCACGCAGAACATCTTGCGCACACGTTAAATCCTGTTCCGCTTTTCGTAAGAGTAGGCCATCGTGTGCCGGTGGGAACAGATGACAATATTTACAAAACTGCATGCACACGGGGACCGGATGAAAAAAAGCACATGATTGCTTATTCTGTTATCCTCGATATAAAAGAATAAATAAATAAATAAATAAATAAATAATCTCTCTCCCTCCTCTCTTTTTCTCCTTCCCTTCCTTTCCCTCTCCCCATGGGGTTAATCTCTCAATGTCACAAAGGAAGGAAGCTGTTGATAGCTTCATCAGGGGCTGATTGCACTGCTGTGTGACAAGCTAACTCGGTTACCCGCTGCCAAACCAAGACAAACCCCGGAGGGGGGGGGGGGGGGGGGGGGGGGGGGTAAAGGGGTGAGGAAGGGGGGGGGGGGGCGGTTCATTTCAGCGACAAACAAGAACAATTTCATAGTGTTCTAAATGCCATGCCATGTGACATTTCAGTGTTCTCTTTTTTCTATGTTGACAAAGATAAATCTTCTCTTTTCCACATAAAGGGTGAGTGATTGCGTGGTACCACAAATAATACAGTTTAGGTTTTGCTAATTTGAATAACTAAATGTCAGTGTTACCCGAAGATGGAATGCAGATACGCTTTAAAATTAATGATGGGTAAAAAAAAACAAAAACAGTCGCATACACACACAAAAATCTCACTATTTGTGAACCTCGGAGCTCTACATGAGGAACAACCCCCCAAACAACAACAACAACAACAAACAAACAACAACAAAAACAACAAGAAACCCAATGCCATTGTGATTCCAGGAGGGGAGATGTGGAGGGGAAAGGTGTTCTTGCAATGTATTCCTAAAATTTGGAAAGAACTCTACATAATAATTATGCTGGATTACAATGGGCACCGCTACACTTCACAAGCAGTTGCGCAGGGCTGCCTCAAGACAGGGACCTCACGGCAGCTTCATGCTGATAGTGCGCTGCGGAATACCATCTATGATAAGGGTCCTGCCTCTGATTGTTGCTAGCTGTGTGGGACCAGGTCGTGACAGGGAGGACGGGAATCGTAAAAAGAATCCCACAAAGAATACCCCCCCCCCAAAAAAAATAAAACCCTACAACAACCCCCCTAAAACGTCACAGAAGAAGGATGAAGTGGAGAACAACGGTACCAGTTCCTTTCTTCCTTCATCTGCCCAGCATGCAGCACAACATGCTCCTCAAGCACCGGCCTCTTCAATCACCAGAGAGCTCATCATCACCATCATCATCGCCGTCGCCATCATCATCGCCGTCGCCATCATCATCGTCGTCGCCATCATCATCGTCGTCATCATCGTCGTCATCGTCATCATCATCATCATCATCATCACCATCATCATCACCATCACCACCACCACTATCATCATCACCACTATCCTCCTCGTCGTCGTCGTCGTCGTCATCATCATCACCTTTATCATCACCATCAACTTTATCATCACTATTTTTACCATCATCATCATCATCATCACTATCATCATCATCAAGCACAATTAAGCGCTTCGATTTGTTTGCTTAACAAGATTTAGCGCTATATAAATTCCATATATCATCATCATCACCACTATCATCATCATCACCACTATCATCATCATCACCACTATCATCAAGTCGAAAACAGAAAATATTCTTTATGGAAAGGAAGTTTTTTGCTATTTCGTGAGCCTTGTTCAAAATAAACTATATTACATAAATTTCAGCAAGCAAAATAAAGAAAGGAAAAAAGAAAGGAAAAAAAGAAAGAAAGGAAAATAAATCTAGTGTATGAGGTAACATAATCGATGTAATTTTCAAGCCAGCAGAAGGTTTATTGTAATATCCGGTATTCTGAGTTTTTTCTTTCTTTCTTTTTCGTTCTTTATTACTTTCTTCCTGTCTTTTGTGCCAGATGCGCTTCGCTGCACGTCAAGCTAATATAATAAATATCACTTACAAAATAAACGGCAAACAAATCAATGAGAAGACATACATAGACTTTTGGAAATAACCAAAGAAAAAGGAGAAAAAATATAACAATATTTTTTCCAAGGGAAATAAGGAATTCTGCATGTATTGTTCCGAGTGCTTTTGCTGCGACACTGGTATAAAAACGTTCTGCTGGCATGGAAATGAGCATCGACTGTTTATTTTCTTTTCTTCCATAATAAAATCTCTTTCATACAGAGAGAGAGAGAGAGAGAGAGAGAGAGAGAGAGAGAGAGAGAGAGAGAGAGAGAGAGAGAGAGAGAGAGAGAGAGAGAGAGAGAGAGAGAGAGAGAGAGAGAGAGAGAAGAGAGACAGACAGACAGACAGGACAGACAGAGAAAGAGAGAAGAAGAGAAAGAGAGAGAGAGAGAAGAGAGAAGAGAGAGGAGGAGAGAGAGAGAGAGGAGAGAGAGAGAGAGAGAGAGAGAGAGAGAGAGAGAGAGAGAGAGAGAGAGAGAGAGAGAGAGATTGTGTGTGTGTTCTTTGATCTAAAAAGTCGATTGCTAAGAAATGAATATATGTGTGAATATTTGCTTTTCTTTTAGTTTGTTTACTGCCATAAATTGTTTATCCCTTCCTCCCCCCTCCACCCAACCCGTCTTCGTCAGAAGGGTTGTGTATATATGTATATGTATGTATACATGTATATATGTAAATATATATTTATTTTATTTTATTTTATTTTATTTTGATTTGTTATAATATATATATATATATATATATATATATATATATATATATATTTTATCTCTTTATGAGATAATAAAGTTGTATTAAACTGAATTGAACTGAAGGAATTTTCTTGTTCATTAGGGCAAGGTGGCCTACATAAGCTAAACCTAACAATTATTCTTGCATTATTATTTTACACCCCACCCACACACGCACGCACACACACCACACCACACCACACCGCACCCCACCCCACCCCACCCCACCCCACCCCACACACACACACACACACACACACACGAGTGATGTTTAATGTATGTATACATGTATATATGTAAATATATATTTATTTTATTTTATCTTATTTTGATTTGTTATATATATATATATATTATATATATATATATATATATATATATATATATATATATATATATATATATGTATATATATATGAAACAATGATCAATACTCATTTTGTTATTTTTGCTTTTCTGTGTCCGATGGCAATATGGCACTACTAGTATATGTTTCAGGGAATTAATATTTGGGTCTTAAAGTTTTGATTAGTGTTTGCTCTGAATGTTTTGTTGTCTCCAGTAGTGCTTCACTGCACATGCCGAAATTTCTCTTTATGAGATAATAAAGTTGTATTAAATTGAATTGAACTGAAGGAATTTTCTTGTTCATTAGGGCAAGGTGGCCTACATAACCTAAACTTAATTATTCTCGCATTATTATTTTACACCCCCCCCCACACACACGCACGCACACACCACACACACCACACCACACCCCACCCCACACAACACACACACACACACACATACACACACGAGTGATGTTTAATGTCTGATAATCTTCCTTTAGAACAGAAATAGAAAGCATTTAACTCCCATTAGAAAAAAATCCATAGCCCTTTTTTTTCCTGAAAAAATCTTAGCATTAAGGTAAAACGCCTTGGAATCTTGTGCCAATAAACTTGGAAGATGGCGATTTGCATTACACAACTTACAAAAATGACAAAAAGCCCCGTAAAACATAAAAACAAACAATAAAAAAACTACAGGAAAACTAAACCCAGCAATTATCACGTCAATTGGCGCTAAAAAGCTTTTACGACTTAAAACTGTATAAAAGCTTTTACAAAACTTATAACGTCGTCCCACAACACACCACACACACACACACTCTCTCTCTCTCTCTCTCTCTCTCTCTCTCTCTCTCTCTCTCTCTCTCTCTCTCTCTCTCTCTCTCTCTCTCTCTCTCTCTCTCTCTCTTTTACAACACTCTTTTCTAATATTCCTAACTTGTGTTGCTTTTAGGTTGTCCCCTTTCTTTTTTTTTTTTTAAATAAAAGTGTGCTACATACACTTAGTAGCTGATTCAGATTTCCTAGGTTAAAGACTGCTATATTTATCTAATGAAGCCTCTTTTGCAAGACATAACAACACAATGCAATACAATACAATATTGCACAATACAATGCTACACAAAACACAATAATGAACTTACTACACTACAATGCAATCAAACTCAACACAATACAATACAATACACTACATTACAGTCATTGCACTACAGTACAACTCAACACAAAACACACTGTACTACACTTAGCGCAATACAATGCAATGCAACTCAATGCAATACAATGCCACAGAACACACTATAATACACTTACTACAAAACAATACCACACAACACAATATCATACACTTTCTACACTACAGTGCAATAAAAACAATAATACAATACAATACAACACTATAATACAATACAACTCAACATAATACAATACCACACAACATACTATAATACACCTACTATACTACAATGCAATACAATACAACTCAATACAATACCACACAACACTACAAAATACTAACAACATTACAATACAATACAGCTCAACACAATACCACTCAACACACTATGATAAACCTACCATAATACACCTCAACACAACACAATACCACACACCACACTACAATACACGTACTACTTTTGCTACACCACAATGCAACACAGCACAATACAGTATTACGCAACACACTATAAATTCACTATCTACATTACAATACAACTCAACACAATACCACATAAACACACTATAATACACTCACTACAGTACAATAAAATACAACTCAACACATCACATAAACACTATAATGCACCTACTACACTACGATGAAATACAACTCAACACAATACAATACCACCAAACACTAACCGCAGACAACTACCCCCCTAAAAAAAACACACACACCCCCTAACCCCCCACAAAAAGAACCACCAAAACCCTTACCCCCTCCAACCAACTAACCAAAAAAAACCCCCCCAAAACACACAAAAAACCCAAACCCCCCCAAAACACACAAAAAACCCAAACCCCCCTCAAAACAACAATGCCCCACAAAAAACACAAACAACAAAAAAAAATCCAACACCACCACTCCCCCCACACTACATTCACAACAAACACCACAGACACAGACACACAAACACCCACCTCCTCATCCTCCGCGCCCTCCCCATCTCCTGCTGCTGGTCCAGGATGATCGGCCGGGGCAGGTGAGAATGGTGGTGGGGGTGGTGGTGGGAGTGGTGGTGAGAGTGGGGGTGGCTCTGGCGGCGAAACTCGGGGTCGCAGATGTTGGGCAAGGACGACGTCTTCAGCCAGGGCTCGTGGCCGCTGCTGCCGCTGCCTCCCAGCTGCTTGAGCTTGGGGTGTCGGGGTTTGAGGGCGAAGTGTCGGTGGTGGGCGCGGTAGCTGTAGGGGTAGTGGGAGAAGCGCCAGGTGGGGGCCAGGTCGGGCGACATGAGCAGCACGGGGGTGCTGATGCTCAGCGCCTTCAGCAGCGTCTCCATCTGCCGCTCGCCCCCTTTGGGAGGGGGCTGTTCTTGCTTGCGGAGGGGGACCTCGATACCTGTGTGTGTCAGTGTGAAAGTGAGGAGACAATGACAATGACAATTGATTTTTAATGCGTAAGCTTTACAGCCTATTCACCCAGGAAAGGAATTCAAAAAAGAACCATCAAAATCGAACCATAAACAATTCACATCGAATCATCGCGATTGGAAACCATATCTCGGAAATGTTCTATAGTTGTATCATCGTCATCATCATCACACCCACAAGGAAACAGTATTGAACACACTGTCATTATGATCATTCCTGATCAATTATTATATGTGTGGCAGAGATGTGTGTTGTGCTATGGATTTGTTAAAACTATTTTCGCTCAGAGAGAGAGAGAGAGAGAGAGAGAGGAGAGAGAGAGAGAGAGAGAGAGAGAGAGAGAGAGAGAGAGAGAGGAGAGAGAGAGAGAGAGAAGATGATTTATGTGTCTGTCAAGGGGCAGGGAGGGTTGGATTGTATTGTTGAGTTGAGTCTGTATTGTAAGTAGTAATGTGTCGTGTTGTAATGTGCTGTATTGTAGTGTTTTGCATTGTAACGCACACAATAGGGAAACCAAACAAAATGTAATACACACACATACATACACGCACACACACTCAACTGCACAGAATAGGAAAACCAAACAAAATGTAATCCATACACCCCCCCCCCCCACACACAAACCGCACCCCCCCTACACACCCAACCCTAACCCCCCCCTCCCCCCTCCCCCAACCAACCAACCCCCCCTCCCCCACACCCCTCCCCCCCAACCAACCCCTCCCCCCCAACCCCACCCACCCCCTCCCCCACTCCAACCCCCCCACACCCCCCTCACCTCTAAAATACGACTTTTTAAACTCGCTGAGGATCATCTCCAGCAGGTGGCCTCGCTTCAGCCTGGTCTGAGGCTTGCTGGGCATGATGACAGCGTAGCGGTCGATGATCTCGCAGTAGAGGACACAGGCCACGATGATGGCGAAGAAGCCGCAGCCCATCAGGATGGGCCCCACGTAGCTCAGGCTCTTCTTCACCGCGTAGTACTCGTCTTCTTCGCTCGCTTCTGTCGCCGTTGTGGTGGTGGTTGTTGTGGTGGTGGTGTTTACACTGTTGTTGTTGGTGTTATCGTTGTTGCTGTTGTTGTTTTGGTGGTTGTTGGGGTTGTTTTGGTGGTCGTTGGGGTTGTTGTGATGGTTGTTGTTGGGATGGTTGTTGTTGTGGTTGTTGTTGTTGTGGTCGGAAAATCCGTTGTAGTCGCTGAGAGGATCGACGGTGTCGGGGATGTAACCTAAAACGCACATGCCGGCTCCTCCTGGTTTGGATGAAGAAAGAAAAAGAAAAGAAATGTCAACATTTTTGAGGTGGATCAACATTTAGGTCTATTATACATTAAAATTTTTTTTTGTTCGTTTATTTTGTTGGGAGTGGGGGTGGAGGTGTGTGTGTGTGTGTGTGTGTGTGTGTGTGTGTGTGTGTGTGTGTGTGTGTGTGTGTGTGTGTGTGTGTGTGTGTGTGTTGGGGGGGGGGTGGATGAAGATGGGTTAGAGTATGAAGCTAGTTATGAGTCAAGTGTCATCTGAGAGTTCGAAGTACAGGGTGCATGCTGGGTATATATTTGTGTTTCCGTAACCAATCGAAGGACATTTTTGTTGTTGTTGGTTAGAGCTTCAAGGTTCATCAGTGGATAGGTTTTTTGAGTATATGACTTCTCCCTCCCCCCATTCCCTGCCAACTGGGTAGCCGCAGTACGACTTCTGGGATGAAAAATGACACGAATCAGTGGGTTTTGTTAAAAGTGCCCATTTGATCTTCTGCATGGATACACACTTATACACATACATACATACATACATACATACATACATTATATATATACATATATATATACCATATATATATACATATTAAAAAAAAAACAAAAAAAACAAACAAACAAAAAAAAACAAAAAACCCCCCATATATATATATATATATATATATATATATATATATATATATATATATATATATATATATATATATATATATAAAGGCAAAACACACTCAACCACCTAAAGAGTTAAGGGAGCGTTAAATCATGTCATTCGTTTGTGAAACGGTGGGCGCGCGGTGCCGGCAAAAATCACCGCAGCCCAGATATCTTTCTGCACTTAAAGTCAGATCAAACACGATCTTGCTGCCATGGAACTTGGGAAAACAAGGAAGAGTTGGGGATAGAAATGGTGATTGGAAATGCGTGATGATCGAATTTTTTCTAAGTCCCAGTAACTTAAAAACATTTTAGACGTGAACAGGGACACAAAAATCTTCAGACGGCTCTTTCAAATTTTGGAAATGTTAAGAATTGTGCGGTTTGGATTAGTTGCGTTGACGCACAGAACTCTGTCTGTCTCTGCCTTTTTGTATCTATGTCTGTCTATTTTTTTTTTTTCTGAAAGTTTGCCTGTCTGTCGGCGCGCGCGCGCGCACACACACACACACACATTTTCTTTCTATTTTTATCTTTTACTGGCAGCAGTAGTAGGCTACAGGAATATTTACCTATTCCTAGGGCTGCAATGGACACTCCTGAATTCTAAAAAGTGTCTTGCTCTTACCACAGAGGGTGAGTGAGGTTGCAATCACTGCCGGGACCTCTGAAGAGTGCTCAACCAGGAGCTGAAACTCGAGTCAGGTCAGGCCCAAAGCATGGTCCTTAATACTTCCCCAAATGCTGCCTTCAAAGATTTTTATCCTATAGATTTTTTTTTTTTTTTTTAATCTTTGAATAAAATCAATTCTATGATGAGAATGAAGTTGTAATTGGTTACCTGCACTTGTTTTTCTCCACTATATTTTCTCAATTATATGGTTGATTAAGTGGAGAATAGCATCTCTTTTTGAGATCCAAGTAAAGGCCATTTTTCTTCAACTTCTACTGCCTGTGCCAGCACTGAAAGTGACTGGTAATGTTTGGGTTATCATTGTTATCCAGCTGGGATTAGCCTATCAGCTGGGTACAACTTTATGATCTCCCTTGCATCCTTTCTTATAAAGGATCCCTGAACATAAGGCACAAAGATTCACTAGGTGCATATTTTCTTTTATATTCAGTTTTTTTTTTACAACATTTTTTCCAAACATATTTTTCTTTCTTTTTCTATTTTCATCTTTTACTGGCAGCAATGGTAGGCCACAGGAATATATACCTATTTCTAAGGCTGCAATGGACACTTCTGAATTCTAAAAAGTGTCTTGCTCTTACCACAGAGGGTGAGTGAGGTTGCTAACACTGCTGGGACCTCAGAAGAGTGCTCAACCAGGAGCCGAAAATCAAATCAGGTCTGGCCCATAGCATGGTCCTTAATACTTCCCCAAATACCGCCTTCAAAGACTTTTCCTATAGTGGGTTTTTTATTTTTATATAAAATCTTTGAATAACAATTCTATGATGAGAATGAAATTGTAATTGGTTACCTGCACTTGTTTTTCTCCATTATATTTTCTCAATGATATATATATATATATATATATTATATATATATATATATATGAAGTACTGAATTAAAAAAAATGCCCATTTGATTTTCTGCATGGGTACATCTATTCATATATATATATATATATATATATATATATATAAAGTCAAAACATATACTGAAAGAGCTAAGGGAGTGTTAAATCATGTCATTTGATGGTGAAATGGTCCTTACTCAATACTCAAAAATCGCTGTAGCCTAGATATCTTTCTGTACTTTAAGTCAGATCAAACACGATCTTGCTGCCATAGAACTTTGGAAACCAAGGAAAAGTTGGGGACAAAAATGGCGATTGGAAATGCGTGATGATCGACTTTTCTCCAAGTACCAGTAACTTAAAAACATTTCTTTAGATGTGAGCAGGGAAACACAAATCTTGAGATGGCTCTCTTTTCAATAATTGTGAGGTTTGGATTAGTTGCATTGAGACCCATAGAACTCTGTCTGTCTCTGCCTTTTTGTATGTATGTCCGTCTATTTTTTGTCTTTCTGGAAGTTTGTCAGTCTGTCTGATGTGCACACACACACACACATGCTTACTCAATGTACCATCTGGAAATAAAAGTTTGACTTGACACACACGCGCACACACACATACATTTTCTTTCTATTTTCATCTTTTACTGGCAGCATTGGTAGGCCACAGGAATATTTACCTATTCCTAGGTCTGCAATGGACACTTCTGAATTCTAAAAAGTGTCTTGCTCTTACCACAGAGGGTGAGTGAGGTTGCAAACACTGCTGGGACCTCTGAAGAGTGCTCAACCAGGAGCTGAAACTCGAGTCAGGTCAGGCCCAAAGCATGGTCCTTAATACTTCCCCAAATACTGCCTTCAAAGACTTATCCTATATGTATTTTTTTTTAATCTTTGAATAACATCAATTCTATGATGAGACTGAAATTGTAATTGGTTACCTGCACTTGTTTTTCTCCACTATATTTTCTCAATTATATGATTGGTTAAGTGGAGAATAGCAACTCTTTTGAGATCCAAGTAAAGGCCATTTTTCTTCAACTTCTACTGCCTGTGCCAGCACTGAAAGTGACTGGTAATGTTTGGGTTATCATTGTTATCCAGCTGGGATTAGCCTATCAGCTGGGTACAACTTTATGATCTTCCTTGCATCCTTTCTTATAAAGGATCCCTGAACATAAGGCACAAAGATTCACTAGGTGCATATTTTCTTTTATATTCAGTTTTTTTTTTTACAACATTTTTTCCAAACATATTTTCTTTCTTTTTCTATTTTCATCTTTTACTGGCAGCAATGGTAGGCCACAGGAATATATACCTATTCCTAGGGCTGCAATGGACACTTCTGAATTCTAAAAAAGTGTCTTGCTCTTACCACAGAGGGTGAGTGAGGTTGCAATCACTGCCGGGACCTCTGAAGAGTGCTCAACCAGGAGCCGAAACTCGAGTCAGGTCAGGCCCAAAGCATGGTCCTTAATACTTCCCCAAATGCTGCCTTCAAAGGCTTTTATCCTATAGTGGTTTTTTTTTTTATCTTTGAATAACATGAATTATATGATGAGAATGAAGTTGACATTGGTTACCTGCACTTGTTTTTCTCCACTAGCACTATATTTTTCTCAATAATATATATAAAAATAAATCACTGGGTTTTTTTTAATTGCTCATTTGATTTTCTGCATGGATACGTACATTCACATATATATATACACACACATACATACATTTATAAAAGTCAAAACATACTCAACCACTTAGAGTTAAAGAAACATTAAATCATGTCATTTGTTTGAGAAATGGTGGACATGCGATGCTGGCAAAAATCACTACAGCCCAGATATCTTTCTGCACTTTAAGTCAGATCAAACACGATCTTGCTGCCATAGAACTTGGGAAAACAAAGAAGAGGTGGGGACAAAAATGGCGATTGAAAATGCGTGATGATCGACTTTTCTCCAAGTCCTGGTAACTTAAAAACATTTCTTTAGACGCGAGCAGGGAAACAAAAATCTTCAGACGGCTCTTTCAAATTTGGGAAATGTTAAGAATTGTGAGGTTTAGATTAGTTGTGCTCAGACGAACAAAACTATATGCCTGTTTTTTCTGTCTCTGTCTGTCTTTTTCTTAGCTGACAATATATCTGACACAGCTTTTGGCCTGGATCTTAGTTTAATAGTTGAATTTTGAATCCGGACCCAGGTACCACTAAAGGTTCGAGTTTGAGTCATCACTGCGCACTATCAGGCTGAATTCCTCTCTCTCTCTCTCTCTCTCTCTCTCTCTCTCTCTCTCTCTCTCTCTCTCTCTCTCTCTCTCTCTCTCTCTCTCTGTAGTGGTCAGAACATTGCGCTCTTGACCCGGGTTCAATACCCGTTCGAGGGGATTTTTCCCCTGGAGTTAACATCAGTGCTGATTCCTCTCCCCAAATAAACCGAAGCCCCGTGTGCGAACGCACGCAGAACATCTTGTGCACACGTTAAATCCTGTTCCGCTTTTGTAAGACTAGGCCACTGTTTGCCGGTGGGAACAGATGACAAAATTTACAAAACTGCATACATACGGGGACTGGATGTAAAAAAATACATGAATGCTTATTCCATTATCCTCGATATAAAAGAATAAATCTCTCTCTCTCTCTCTCTCTCTCTCTCTCTCTCTTCTCTCTCTCTCTCTCTCTCTCTCTCTCTCTCTCCCCCCCTCCTTCCCTCTCTCCCTCTCCCCCCCTCTCTCCCCTACATTGGTTTTGGCGCCACATCTATACAAGTCTTTGGTTAGGAGGTCACATTAACGTACTGATATCTCGGGTACGAACATACCTGTTGGCCCAGGCCAAAAGCTGTGCAAGCCATTGATGGAAGCAAAATGTCATGGCCTTATACTCAAATGTTGTGATGTTGAGATTTCTTCCTTCCAATTATAGGATTAATTTTCTCCTCTGTGTTCTCCATTAAAGGAAAGTAAATCCTCTAAAGTACCATTATGGCAGCCTGCGGACCAATTCTGTTTAATCCTTAGAGTGCCTGTTTCAAGATCCAAACGTTGCTTGGAAGGAAAAAAACCGAACTTACGGAACGATCACTTCTACATTATTACACATACCCCCTACCCCGCCCCCGCCCCCAGAAGCCACCTATCACCGCCGCCTACTACTCCCATAACACTAAAGGTTTCAGACAGACTGACATCTTGTCCTCAACAGACGATTTTCTGGTTATTTATCATTCTGGCCAGAAGATTCTCTGGTCGGGAACTGCAATAACTTCCTTGACATTTCTGTCAAAGTGGAAACACCGCAAAAATATTTACAAGGAAATGACTTTAGAGACTGAAAAAGGACGAAAAAAAACCCCAACAACAAAACTGAACCGTAAGTTCTAAGCTAGTGTGTACGTTGGATCTTTGCGGGAAAGGTATTGAAACTTTTAATAGATATGTGTGGCTTTTTCTGTAAGGTGGTGGTGGGGGGGGGTAGGGGTGGAGGGGAGTTCTTTTATTGTTTTTTCGAAGCTGCTATCTTTCGTCGTCTTACCAATTGTATTGTATTGTATTGTAATGCACTGTATTGTATAGAATTTAAAAAAAACCCCCGAGCTGCACTGAAGTCGAAATCCATCAGCTGAGGCCCCCCCCTTTGCAGAATGACAAAGGGGAAGGCACTACGTATCATCCCATTTGGTAAGAGAATGCAGGGAAGTGAAGTGAATACCACTTTTAAGTCATGGCTGATTTATCTGCGCGAGTTTTAATATTAGCAGCAGTGTCTGATGAATTCAGGGCGGGTTTTTTTTTTTGTTTGTTTGTTTGTTTGTTTGTTTTACAATCTCCAGGTCAATTTTCATGATATGTTGGAAAGTGTCATGAGAACAGGACTGTCTACCCAAAACAGTGCTGACAGGGAGAGTGGAAGGAAGGAGAGGTAGAGAAGGAAGACCAAAGACGTCAATGGACAGAGAATGTCAAAGATGGAGAGATGTAGGCTGGCTGAATCATGTGACTGGGCCAAGGCAGATGACTAGGAGATAAGACCAATGGCATGCCAACCCCAGCCTTGAGGTAGCACCTAATCTAAAATTCCAAATCGGGTCAACTTAAAGTGAAGACTTGCCAGTGCCATAATTCCCTTCCTGTATACCCACACGCAGAAGATTAACTCAACATACTCGTTCAAGATGCAGGAATTCACGGGATGGTTCGATGGGTTACGGGAAACAGGAAACACATCCAGAATGCAGCCCTAAACCCCGTCCCTATGTCCGTGAATGGACTGCATGCCTAAAGCAGGATAATGAGCTTATCTATCATTGGCATCCAGAATGCCCCTGTACCGGAGAGGGATGGGCTCCGCCAGGTTCAACTTGCCCAAAAACAGAAA
>JASPKP010003437.1:0-5000 GCA_030674155.1 Stramonita haemastoma
AAAAACCCCCAAACAACTGTCCATTCCAAGTTTTTCTCTAGCCCGGGGTTCAGGGGAAAACACGGGTTGTTTCTTTGGCGGGGGTTTATTGGGGCGCATTATATTGTTTTATTCACTTTTTTAAATTTTTATTAGCCAAATTTTGGGGCTGCGTGTTTTTCCTGTTATGTTTAAAAAAATTTTAAAAAGTTTATATGTATTTTCCCCCCCCCCCCCCAGTTTTAAAAAACAAAAAAAGCTTACCCTTTTCCACAATTTTGATGGAAGCAATTTTTTTTTTAATTTTTTTTTTTTTTATTTTTGATCGAAATTACGTTTCGAAAAACTGCAAAGCTTTGAAAGCTATCTAACTACACGGGGTTTTAAAAAATTTTTTTTTTTTTTTTGTTTTTTTTTTTTTGTTTTTTTTTTTTTTTTTTTTTTTGGGGGGGGGGTTGTTTTTAAAAACTGTGGAAATCAAAAATTTTTTTTCGGGATTGTTTTTTCCCTTTCGTATTTTTAAAACATAAAGACAATTGTTTTTGCCTTGCGCGGTAAAGTGGGGGGCCTGAATTTTTTCCCTTGTTTTTAGATTATCCCCCCATTCCCCCTGTAGACATTTAAAAACAAAATAAGTTTTTTCCCCCAAATTTTTTTTTTAAATGAAAATTTTACACTGGAAAATTTCCCTTTAAAAAAAAATGTTTAGTTGGAAATGTATTTAGTTTACAAAAAGTTTTCGCGTCGGGGCCCTTTTTTCAGACCACAAAACCCCACACAAACACCCCACACACACACAAAACACACACACACACCCCAACCCAAAACACACACACAAAAAAACAAAAAAAAAATAATATAAAAATATAAAAAAAAAATTTATATAATTTTTATATAATTTTTTATAATAATATATATTTAAAAGGGGGGAGAGAGAAAACCTCCATTTTTTTTAGACAAGGCCTTCGAAAGCATAGAAAAAAAAAAAGGGGTTTTTGAAAAATTTTCAAAAAAAAAAAATTTGACTTGAAAAATATCCAGTATTTTGTAAAATTTTCCCCCCTTTCCTGCCCGAACAGTTTCTGGGAGATATAAAAAAGTTTTGGTGGGGGTTTTTTTTTTAAAAAAATTTTTTAATTTTGGGGGGTTTAAATTTCTTTCTCTGTCATTTTTTTTTTTTTCACTATCTTTGGTTTTTGTTTAAAATCCCTTTTAGCCCCCTGATAGATTTCCCCAAGCAAAATTGGGAAAATTAATTTTATTTTTGCCTTTACAATTTTCATTTTTGGGTCATTTTTTTGTTTAAACCCCCCTTTTAAAAAGATTTTTGTTTTGGGGGTCAGAAAATTTTTTTAAAATTGCATTTTTAAAGATTTTTTTTTTTTAGGGGGGGGCTAAAGGGGTTTTTAACTACCCTTTTTAAAATTTTTTTTTTGGGGGGGGCCAGTAATTTATTTAAATTTCCCCTTTTTTTTTTTTTTATTTTTTGGTTTTTGGAGTCAGTAATGTGCTGATTTCCACCCCCCACAATCATTCGGATGAATTTTTTTTTTTAAACCGGGGGGCCCCGTGGCGAACGCACGCAGAACCCTTGCGCCCCCACTTTAAAATTTTCCTTTCCCCCTTTTGCAAAAGTAGGCCATCGGTCCCCGGGGGAACAGATGACTTTTTTTAAAAAAACTACATACACCGGGGGGGCTGGAGGGTAAAAAAAAGGGGGGGCAAGGGGTTTTTTAAATTTTTTTTAAAAACCCGAAATAAAAGAAAAAAAATAACCCCGGGCCTTCCCTCAAACCCCCCCTTTCCTCCTCTTTCTTCTCTCTCTTCTCTCCCCTCTTCCTTCTCCCCCCTTTTCTTCTTTTCTCTTCTCCCCTTTTTCCCTTTCTCCCTCCCTTTTTCTCTCCTCTCTCACTCTCCCCTCTCTCTCTTTCTCTCCTCTTTTCCCCCCCCCCCTTTTTCCCCCCCTCTCCTATTCCCCCCCCTTTTCCCCTCTCTTTTCCCTTTTTCCCCCTTTTTCTCTCCCCATGATTTTAAAAAAATTTTAAGACATTTTTAACACAAAATTTAAAAACCCGGGGGAAAAAACCAATTTTCCCCAAAACTGGGGATTTACGAATCAAGATTTCTCGAAGCACAAGGGGGAACCCCCGGATTTTATTATCCCAGGATATAAAATCATTCAAAAGGGGTCCACAAAGGCAAAAAAGAAAAGGGAATCATCATATACAATAGTTTAATTATAAACTTTTAAAAAAATTTTCAACATCTTGAACATTGTGATTAGAATCTTTGGGGTTTTTAAATCTCCATGAAAAAGGTTTACCACCTATTGCAATGGGATTTTGCTATAGCAATCCGCAGAAAGAAAAAAATTTGGGGAAAGGGAAAAATTTTGACGAAATGGGTAAAAGGGTTTGTTTAAAATTAAACCCCGGGGGAAAAAAATTTCTACTAGGTGTTTTTTAAAATTATTTAAAAAAGTAAAAAAATTTAAAATGGACGAAAAAATTTTTAAAAAACCCTTCAAATTTTACCCAAAATTATTTTTTCCCACGAAGCAAAACCCCAAATTTTAAACACCCAAAAATTGATCAATTTTCGTATAAAAACCCAAAAAAACATAGAAACATTTTTGTCCCTGTCTATAACTGCCTGGGGCAAAACCCATCTGTACTAAAAGGTCAAAAAAAAAAAGGGGCAAAAAAATTCCCCAAACCCGGACATAAAACCTAACATTGTTCTTTTGCAAAATTTTAAAAAAACAACTTTTCCTTCTTGAAACTAAAAACCCCATGCTCTCAAAAACCTTTTTTAAACCCCTTTTTGACCCCAAAAGGGGGCCCTTTTAATTTGGGAAAAAAACCCCCTTTTTGAAATCTTTCCAAAAAACATCTCCCCCTTTTAAAACCAAAAAAGGGTTTAAAAAGTCCCCAAACCCCCTTGGGGTTACCCAAAAAAACTAAAAAAAAGAAGCATTTATCTTAGAGAAATTTTTTAAAAAAAAAATAATATCATGGGAAAAGCCCCAAAAAGATTACAAAAAGCCATAAAAATCCCCAAAAAAACGTCAAAAAAAAAAAAAAAAAAAAATTTTTCCCAAAATTTACTGCCCCTTTTTCCAAAAAAAAAAAAACCCCAAAAAAAAAAATTTTGGGGGGGGGGGCCCTAAACAAATAAAAATTTTTAAAAAAAAACTTCTTCCCAAAAAAAATTTTAAAAAAAGTTTTTTCTGGCCCGAACCCAAAAACTCAAAAAATCATTTCATAAACTCTTATAACTTTTTTAAAAAAGATGATTCAAAATCCAAAAAACCCCAAAACCATTGGGCAATACTCCCCCAAAAAAAAAAGATTTTCCCCTTTTAAAACTTTTACATTTTCCATTCTTTTTCCGGGTTTTTTAGGTATACAAATTTTTTTAATTCACCTAAAAAAATAAAGGGAAAAAGGGGGCTTGAGGGGGAAAAGACAGCAGAATTTTGAAACTGTCACCCCCATTTACACAGGGGCACCCCAACTTTTAAAAAACAAACCAATTTTTTTAAAAAATTTTTTTTCCCCAAAGTTCAAACGCCCAAAGAAAAAACCCCCCACAAATCTTTTGGGAAAAATTCAGATCCGTTAAAAAATTTTTTGGCATCTCTTTTTAAACCCCCTTTAAAAAACCCCGGGGAAAAAATTTTAAATAAAACCTTTTGTCCGTAAAAAGCCCAAACGGGCCTTCTTCCCCCTAATAATAGGTTTTCCCAAAATCACCATGTCATACGCACTGATTATTTTTCATAGACAATTGGCATCAAACATTAAAAGAAAAAAAATTTTTTGGGTATTATTTGTTTGATTTTTTCAAAAAAGCATTTTATAAAATTTGGGCCAACACTCCTCATGAGAAAGCTAGACCTGTCAACTATCATCAATAGTTTTAAAAAAAACCCCTTCTTTTCTTTAAAAAAAAAAACAAAATGTGTTCAAAAAACATCCACACCAATCTAAAACCCCCTTCATTTTGGGGTACCCAGGGGCTAACAGGCCCTTTTTCTCTTTTCCTTAAAATAAATGCCCTTTTCCTTACTTACCCAAATCAAAAATGGAACTTTTGCGAGAAAAACCCAAAACAAAAAACCATAACACTTTGGGACTCTTTAAAAACCCTTTTTAAAACCCAAAGCTGAAATTGATTTTTGTCAAATGGACAGAATTTTGAACCATATGTTATTCACCCCAAAAAAAAATGTTTAAACCCACCAGACAAAAGGGGAAAAAATTTCCCCATAACATTTTTTAAATTTTAAAAAAAGGAAGCAATTGAAAAACCTTCATACAAACTAGGATAAACAATCAAATGAAAATCTCAGGGGTTTCTACACAATCCATCTAGCAAATTTTTGCCCAAAGAGTTTTTTCCCAAAGTTGACAAAAATTAAACATTTCCTTCCAAATTTTAAGGGAAAAAATTATTTTTCCAACTTAATAAAATTTTAAAAGGGACTAGCCTAAACCCAAAAAGGGATTCCCCCGTCAAACACTATAAACTTTAAAAATTTTATAAACGCCCCAAAAAATTTTCCCCCAAAGAAAACAACCTTTTTTAATAATTTTTACTCAGTTAAATATTCCCCCTTTACAACAAAGACTAAAATATAACAAAGACTTTTTTATGTTTAAGATAATGGCAGGGGGGCCCCCCACCTTTTAAAAGATAAGTTCCCCAATGAATCATTCCAGAAATACGAAAACCCAAAGGGTTTTCCCAATCCCAAGAATAACTTGTTTAAATCTATTTACTTTTCTCAGGCCCTGTGCGGGGAAATCCCCTTCCCCATTCAATTAAAAAACATCCCAAACATTGACAACCTTCAAAAATCACCTTTTAATCCACTTTTTCACCCCAAAAAAAAAAAAACCAATTTTTATCCCTTTTCCCCTTTTCCCCCCCCTCCTTTCCCCCCCCTCCGTGTTTTTGGGTTTTGGGGGTTTTGGGGGGGGGTGTTTTGTGTGTGTGGGTTTTGTGTTTTTGTGTGG